>PVJO010008086.1:0-77409 GCA_004026905.1 Hystrix cristata | reverse complement strand
AGCAAACTCAAACAGCGTATAGCTATCATTTTATCTAAAGTGAGAACCAACCACCCTAATGGCCTTGAAGAACTAAATATTTCTTCAGACTGGCAATTTGTAGAGAATTCTGCTAGTAGGCTAGGTCTTGCTCTTGAATTACTGTAAATTTAGGTTCACAGATATGTGGATAATGGTTAGATAGATAATTTACCTGTGTGATTTACCTGTGTAAGGGCATAATTACTAGTTTTTCTTTTAAAATACAATCAATATATGGGGCATAAGACCTAGATTCTGTATTTTCTGACCAACGGCATTGCTTTGCTAAAGAAAATAGATACATTTGTATATTTTAAGTGCGATCTTGTATTCAAATCTTCCAACCCAGACCGTTTGATTGCAGAAGCCACAAGGAAAACATTTACCAATAAAAAAATAAGTAAAAACACAAAACCAAAAATAATCCGTATTATATCTAACACCTAACAGATTTAAGTGTTTAGAATAAATGACCTCCTTACCGGGGTGATAAAAGAAAAAGATAACCTAGAGTTCATGAACACTTTAATCTTGTTCTGGCAAACATGTAAGGCTGATACTTCTTTCTTTACTGATACAATGCATTATTTTAAAGTGCAGTTTATGATCAATGTTTTTGAAACAAATCCCAGTTTTCTGTGGGTTCCCATAAAGTACAGGACGTATTAAAAGGATTTGGGGGGTAGAGAAATATCAAAAATAGGAAAGCATTTACTTGTCCCCATATCTCCTGGGAATACTATCACAGTATTTGTATTTGTAAAAAAGTAGGAGGAAGAGGTTAGTAGATTCCCATTTCTTTTGTACTGCTTTAATTTTTCTTAGCTTCTATTCCCTAAGATCTTGACAGCTTCTGTTACCCTTGTGGATATTATTTTGTTCTCATCCTTTTCTTAACTCAGTCATTTTACGTCATACGTGGAGCAAAAAACAGTTTCATTCTCTGTTTTTGCGGCTAGAGAGCTGCAATTGTAATGTCAACTCTGTAAGCATAGAGCATATATCTCAAATAAATATAGACCACACACACCCTTCTGATGGGGTATTGTCCATATCACCCTTCTAGATTAATTCTAGGGCTTTCAGTCTTTGTTCTACGTCCCAGGAGGTTGATTAAAAGGATTATTGAAACTAGGATTCTTTTTCTCTGGTTTTCACTGGGATTCAGACCCTGGAAGATCTCAGCAGGAAAGTGGAAGATAGGAGGAAAAAAAAAAGTTGAGGGTCGTGTCACTCCTAAGCCCTGCTGGTTCACAGGTCTGCAGTACCTGAGTTCCTTTTGCAAAGGCCACAGTTCCTGAATTGGGCAGCCTTCCAATTCGGACCTTGTCAACAGAGTTAGCATCTTTCCCATGGTCCTTTCACTTGTGGCCTCAGACTTGGTCATTTTCGGGAGCCTCCAGATGTTTGCTTTACCCTCCACCCTCTTTGGTTGGTTCTCTCAGCCCTGCCCACCCTTTGCCCTTGGTTTGAATCCTTTTTCACTGCTTCTTTTGAGTTCACCAGCTGTTCTTTGCAAGAACTCTGACTGATACAACTTTTTGGAGCCCAAAGTAGAGAAAATAGTGGGAACAAATACCAAATTTGAACACTGAGTGAGACAAAATTTATCTTCCTGGGGTTCAGTCTACTTTAATAAGCACATAAGTATGAATATAAAGTTCATCGTGTCTAAAACAAGACGTCTAGTTATGAATTATTAAATATTAGTGAGGCACCATCTTTAGCACTGACTGTTCATTAATAATATTCACATGGTACCAATTTACACTGGACAGTACCGGTTTTTCCTCTGTCCTGAAGGGACATTCTCTCTCTCTCTCTCTTTTTTATATGTGATCAATTCTTTTTCATGCAAAGGGATGACAAAAGCTGGAATTTCAGAAGCTAAACACAGATGAATTCAAAGCCAGGGTATAGACAGCATGTGGGTTCTCCAGTATCTTCTTCAGAGTACTCTGATGATGATAAAATCCTGCCCATCAGAAGGACTGTGCTTACAAGACAAACTTCATCATGTAATTGACTACTAGTTCCATTAATGGAATTGGGAGGGGGTGTTTTGTTTCATTTTGTGGCTTATTTCTTGGTCCACACTTCCTCAGTCTCCAGTGTTGCTTTCTCCCATAAGCTGGAAATGAATTTTTAAAAATAAGCACTTGTACTTTGAACCATAAAACAAAATCTGAAGCTAAAATCAAAGGAAGAAGGTAAATTACTTTTAGTGCTCTGCAAAGAAACTTTCACTTGGCTATTTCCTGTTGTTTTGAAACTCTAAAAATCAATACAGAAACATATCATATTCTGAAGGCAGGTCATCTGTGCACTAGGTGTTTTTAACAGTTGGCTTTGAAGGGGATACTTATGCCCCCTTGACATGAATCTACAGTTCTTTGCACTAAGTGTCCCCATGAAACCACATTTTTGCTCGGGCTATCTATCTCAATGGTTATTACTTTTTACTGTTCTAGGCGCCCATCTTCTATTATAGATTCACTGATAGATCAATATGACAGAGGCAGGATAAAAGTCAGTTAGCTGTACATGTCTATTATGAGCCTGAAAATTCAGACACACATTTCTCTTGACAGAAGCCAGGCAAGTAACGGAGCTGTTATGTGTCTGGCTGGTTTTCTAGTCCTTTCTGTACAAACTCACATTTCTGGACATCTTTCTTAATTTTGAG
This sequence comes from Hystrix cristata, assembly GCA_004026905.1. Taxonomy (NCBI): domain Eukaryota; kingdom Metazoa; phylum Chordata; class Mammalia; order Rodentia; family Hystricidae; genus Hystrix; species Hystrix cristata. The sequence goes on along the minus strand of PVJO010008086.1, from coordinate 74,702 downwards.
GTCCTCATGGCCTGTCAGGGAGTAAGAAGTGAGTGTTTCCCTAGGGGAGAGAGTGATTTTAAAATACAATCTTCACTTTTTGAAAGGAGAGAACAAAATACATTTGCTGCTACACTGAGGCAGTAAAAAGAAATGCTGACATGCTCAATTTCTAAACCACAGGCAAGCAAACTGTAAAACCAAGTGATGGTTCAAAGCTAAGGGGAAAATCTTTGCCATCCTCTTGTGGGTAATGGGAATGAGGAAACTGACTTTGGGTTGGTTGGAAACCTCAGGTTCCCTCCGGGCTTCATCACGCTAGCTATTAATTAGCAACCATCTCAAGAAAGAAGTGACGATCTGCCAAAACCTTAAGCTACTGTCCACTAGATGGTCTATAACATCTACTATCAGTAGGGAGAGGGTGCTTGAGGGACATTTTAGGGAAGGAGGAAATGAAGAGGGAAAGAGCCTGAGATTTGAATGGACTCACATTTTAAGATTTTTACCTTCATTCCAAGTTTTTATGGTTAGATTCCTGAGAAGGGATATGAAATTTAAATGTTTTCCAAAGATCATAAGAGACTTAACTAAGACATAGTCCATTTCATTTGCTAATTTATTATCTCATGCATAGATTTAATAAACAGTTATTGAGTTTGTACCGTGTTTCAGATGCTGTATAAGATGTTTGGGTTGGAATAAGGCTAGTTTCCTGCCGTGTTGGTCATGTTTCTGGGGCTGTGATGAAGTACTGGCAATAAATCACTTGAAGGAGGAAAGATGTATTTTGGCTCATGGTTTCAGAGGATTCACTCTGTGGTCATTTGGTCCTATTGCTTTGGGTCTGTAGCAAGGCAGAACATCATATTAGAGGAGCAAACCTGCTCAGTTTGTGGTGGGCAGGAAACAAAGAGAGAGGAAGGGGCCATGGTCCCAACTTCCCCTTCAACGGGACACTGCTGACATCTAACTTTTGTCCACTAGACCCCCACTCCTAAAGGTTCCACCAGCTCCTGGTAGTGCCATCAGCTGGAGGCCACTTCCTCAATACGTGAGCCTTTTGGGGGACCCTTAAGCTCTAAACTGTAACATTTGCCCTCAAGTAGTATATGATCCAGTGTTAGACAAAGAGATGAACAGGAAATTGTGTGAAAACTTTCATATACATGACAATGTAAGATTTATCCAAAATCAAGAATGCATACATATATATGGATTTGGATATGTAGGATGGACAACTTTAAAGGTCTGATGTACAACATGAAGCCTATAGCTAATAACTTTACACTGTATATAAGATTCATGCTAAGTGAATAGATCTTAGGTGATTTTATCACAATCACAACAGAAAGTAGGTAACTATGTAAGATGATGAATAGGTTAATTTGTTTCACTGTTGTAACCTTTTGCATAACATATCATTGGATTGTGTATCTTAAATACATGCAGTGAAATGTTTTTAAAGAACACTACATAGTAGATGCTGGTGGATGCAGGGAGAAGGAAGAAATAAGGATGCATAAATAAATGAATAATGAAAGTCAATGAAAAAAGAAAAGCATAGTGTGGACTGATAATAATTTATCACAAACTGACTTATTACAGGACCAAAACCAAAACCTAGAAATTACAATGTTGTGTGGTCTGTGAACACTGAGCTGCTGCCAGTCCCGCAAAGGATATTTCAAAGCCAGACGGGTTTAAGGAATGTAGCTTATGATCCAGTAGTTTCTGATCACACGTCTTAAAATATGAGAGTATTTGAACCTCAGGTTCTGAAAAGGCCTCCTGTCAGATTTGGCACACAAAGAATTTTCAGACCATGAGAGGGAGTGTGTGAGGTGATGAGAGGTCAGGGAAGACTAATCTGTGTCTATATCAATATTTATATATTTATCTCTTTTCCTGCTGTAGTAAAAACTACATAGCACAAGATCTAACCTCTTAAATTTTTAAGTGGGCAGCAGAGCATCGTTAACTGTAGGTACACTGCTGTACAGCTGACCTGCAGACCTGTTTCACTGTGAATGGCTGACATCTAATATGCATTGAGTTGCAACTATCCATTTCCCCCTCTCCCCAGCATGCTGAATTTTTGTCATTTTAGTATCTCCCTCTCTATGATCCACAAAGGCAAGGGAGCACTTATTTAAAGCTATGAAGGAGAACAGCAAATTCTTTATTGGTTCAAACATGAAAGGGTGGTAAGATGTATGCGATTGTCAGATCATAAAAGGCCTTGCCAGTTACACTGGGAAATTTTGATTCTCATCTGCAGTGATAGGAAACCAATGCAAGTTTTAGATGCAAAAGCATGTAATGGTCAGGATATCTATTTCACAACCACCACTCTGGGGGCAATTAGAAGAATGGACCGGAGGAGGGAAAAACCAGAAGCAAGAGAAGCAGTCTGGAAAAAAGTGATAATTTAGAAAAAGTACTGAGAGTCTAAACAAAAGATGTATTGGGGTACAGGGGCCAGTGATGGAGGAGGTGAGTGCCAGAGAAAGCAGGGCAGGTGACAGCTTGGGTGCTTCCATTTACTCCGTTCCCCAGTAGAAGGCAAGTTTACCTGCAAAGGTGTTACTTCCGAAGAGGCAGTGAGTGTCCAACCAGAAGCAGCCTGAGTAGTCCTGGCACAGCTGTGCTTCACACAGTAAGGCTGACCTCAGTGTGCAAACCCTAAGAAGTGACAAGTGGTGCCCTTTCTGTTTGACAGCTCCATTTCAACAGCAAGCGGAACATGAGTAGTATGACAAAAAGCAAGATCAGGAAAGAGCAAGCTAGAGCCCCGTGAAAATCAGTGCCTATACCAAATGTCAAAATTCTCCATTATTCACTTTTTAATGTGTCAAATATATTAAATAACCATGCAGTGACAAAGGAAAGACACTAAGGATTTTGTTTTGTCTATAAATCTCTTCCGATCAATACCAACATTTTTGTGAGCTAAATAAAGAGTAACTAAGGTACAGGAATTTGAGAGAGAGAGAGAGAGAGAAAAGAGGCTAAAATAAAGATCAAGCCGCACTTTGGTCAGAAGGTGGAGCTTAAGTGTCTCTCTCTCTCTCTGTATTTTAACAACTTTATTGAGATATAATTCATATATCATAAAAATCATCCATTTAAAGTTGACAAACGAGCTTTGTATCTTCATCGAATTGTGCAACCATTATCATGATCTAATTTTACAGTTTCGTTACTCAAAAGGAAACCGTTGGCACTCATTAACGGTTATTTCCCATGCCCTCCACACTTCCCCTAGCTATAGGCAATGATTTATCTATTGTGCTTCTCTATAGAGTTGCCTATTCTGGGATAGTCACATAAATGGAATCAGAGTATGTTGTCTTCAGTGACTGACTTCTTTCATTTAGTAGTATGTTTTCAAGGTCCACATATTGTCATGTATGTCAGTACTTCAATTTTTTTGTCATCAAATAATATTTTATTGTATGGCTATGCCAAGTTTTGTTTATTCATTCATCAGTTAGTCTACAATTGAGCTGTTTCCTTTTATTGGCTATTTATGTAATGGTCTTTTAAACATTTATGTCCAAGTTTTTGCACGAACTTTAGTTTTCATTTCTCTTGGGCACATACCTATGAGTAGAATTGCTACAGTTACTATTTTGAGTGACTGCTCCAGTGTCTTCCAAAGTGGCTGCACCATTTTACATTTCCACCAGCAGTATACAAGCGCTCTGGATTCTCCACATTCTTGCTAACATTTGCTGTCTGTCTTTGATTACAGTTATCCTAGTTGATACGAAGGGTTATTACATCATGGTTTGATTTGCATTTTCTTATGCATTCGTATTTAAAGTTTGGTGACTTGATGAATAAACTTTTTACAGTATTTATAGAGTAAATTTCCCTAGCTTTTGTTAATCTTGCTAAATTTTTCTGAAAACTCTTCAGCCATGTATTAACAGAAAACACTGTAGACAGTGCAGAACTCCGGAGGTTAAAGTGTTCAGCACCTCCGAGTTCCCGAATCTGTGAGAGGGTGATTTAGATTGGTCTCAGCTAGGTGGTTGTGACCTGAGCTCACTCAGCTCTTGGGGGACTGGCTGGCTATTGATGGTCCTCAATTGCCCTTAACAAAACAGCTCAGCTCGATTTCTTATCTCATGGCCTTCTTCATGCAAAGCCAGGCAAGTTCTTTCCAGGTCTGGCTTAGTAGCACATGCAGATGTGGCAATGTGTAAACACTTCTGCTTCAGGAAGCACAGCTTGTGTATTGCTGGCCAAGCCAAATCTCATGATCAATGAGACGCAAGGGCCAAGGAATATATTTCTTGGTGTGAAGAACTGCAAAGTCTCATGGCGAAGGACACAGATATCAGGAAGGGTGAAGCCCTGTGTTGTCTGTGCTGTCCATCCACGTCAGTGGCGCACACAGGGGCACACTGTCCTTCAGAAGGGAAATGAACTGGACTGGTAGGTGGGTGACCTTTTCTTTTCTGATGTCCTGCACTAGGCTACATTAGCTCTCTGCTTTGCCTGTATGAAGAAAACCAATCCATTAGCTACTCTCTAGGGTTAAACACTCTCCTGCAAACAGGTAGTCTATATTTTCTTTGTTTAAAGTGGAAAAATACATGACAAATGAACACTGTATTTTCTGAAAACTTCTCTAGCACCACAAAAGAGAACTTAGGACAAACCTAGATCAAACAGCAGGAGGTACTCTGAAGTACTCCGGAAAATGTTTAAACTTGGGATGTGTGACATTATTTAAGTATTTATAAATGTCACATCATCTGTTTTAGGAAAAGCTAATAGAATGTCTTGCAGACATTTCAGATCCCAAAAAAAAAAAAAAAAGAAAAACCAGCTTCTGTAATCTGTTTCTGTAGAACCAGCAACTGTGGAAGCAGATGTATTGTGGGTCAATACCAGGGAAAGGACGCTCTGCACAGACATAGGATTCACAGTCCATTAAGCTTCAGGTCTGCTCTGATGTACATGCCTCTGATGTATTACTATTATATCCTATTTTTGTTGACTCAGTTACTATGTCAGCAAAACCAAATATTTTGGCTTGTGGCCCAGCCTCGAGCTGTCTATGGAGGATATGTTTTTGCCTTTACCACCATGACAGTAATGAGCAACTGGCATTAGTTTGATTTGCATAATTGTGTGCTTCCAACTTAGACTCTGTGTCAGTAGGAGACAACTTATTGTGATGATACCCACAGCATATTATCTGTTTTGTGCTATCAGCATTTATTTATGTAAATTCCATCATTACAAGGGGTCATTTTCCAACCTTCTACCATAAAAGCACATTCTCTGGCAATAAGCAGAAAGAAAACACCATAGGAAAAGAGCTGGGCATATTTTGTCATTCACAGCTATTGATCATGTAGTTGGAAAGAGTGTGATGGTTGCTTGCTTGTTTGTTTTTCTAGGTGAGTTTACTTCAAGGACTGACAGACAAGATGACAGTTTGATAGTCTGTCCATCTGATTTGGAAGTAATGCCATCAAGCAGACATGTCCCCTTTCTCTCTCACAAACGCATACACACACGCACACCACAAAGGGTGCTCGATTTATGGAAGATTTTCTTTAAGAATAATTCATGGTCTAAAAAAGTATTTTGTGTTCCCTAGATGATGAATGAATGTTTTCTTTGATAAGAAGCAGAACTCTGTAATTTATTCACACAAGAGATAAAAAGATAGAATAACTAACTAGATACTCCACTTAGAAAGTACCCAAAAATGCATGCAGGGACCATGTGCAATTTGACAGCGCTTAGACCAAACTGCACACTTCTGTTCAGGAAAATACAGACCAGGTTGAGTGTATATCTATCTAGTCATTACAGGCAGATGAGCCAGTTAAGCAGTGTGACCGGAGATGTAATTTATGCATTTCTTTGATAGTTATCTCTAGTTAAGCACAAAGGGATGTCAGCATTTAACCCCACTTCAAGACATGACAATGTAGGAAAAAGGAAAAGAAAGAAAAAACCCCAGCAGCCAACCACTTAAATCTAGTTGACACGTGTCAAAAGCAGCCCTTACTAGGAGGAAGATAATTAGGATATTACCTTGTTGTATGCATGTAGTTCTAAGCCTCGTCTGCATTACTCTTTGGGCTGGTCAGAGGAAAGAAAGACAGCAGGAAAATAAAAACAAAAAAAGAAAAAGAAAACAAAAGGCAACAAGAAATCACATGTCACACTTCAGCAGGGTTGTCTTTGCAGAGTCTCTTAATGGAAACCTCACTGACTACTCAGCTCAGAGGAAACTTGGAAATTATCTTATCAGGGCAGACATAAAAGCGATAACCCGGCAAGTTCATGCAGAAGAATATGTAGGTTTCCCCTCGACAGCTTTCCAAGCCTCAGGGCTAAATGGAATACTACAGGAAAGTATTCCTCCAACTCAAAACTTTTTTATAGTATAATCTATTTAAAGAGCATCTTGGCAACTGTTTAGTTTTTTTTTTTTTCTTTTTTTCATTTTATTCCATTTAGTTTTTGACACCTCAGCGTGTAGGGTGAAACCGATTCACAGGTACACAATATATACACTAGCATGGGACGTTTTTTTCTTCTGAGACCACCAACTCATATCTAAATTATTTTTCACATTATCATGTCCCATTATCTCTCTTTCAAATGCCTTTTTGATAATAGTACCATTTAGTTTGTACTTTATGAATGAAATGTCTCCACATAAAACACACAGAGTTTGCTTCCACTTACACTTCTGTTTAGCCCAAGTAGAGGCAAACGAAACTGGGTCAGGAATTGGTGGTCTGGAGAGAGACACTGCGAGGTACTGCACAAAGCGTATGATTAGGAGTCATCGGACAAGATGTAATTCCCAACCATTTTCTACTCTTTATGTAACACAGGCCAGCCTTTTAACAAGTCGAGGTCTCAGTTTCCCCATTTCTAAAACACAGTCAAGAGCTGTAAGAATCCTGTTAGGGTGATCTTTGAAACAGCATCATGATTTCTTTTACCGTATGCTTACCTGTTTGCATTCCGAGTAGAGCTAGCAATGGCAAAGTTAGGCCCACTGATGTTATTTCTCACGCAGACAGGTGCTCAAAGGCAGAGAAGGACATGCTCAAAGAACACAAAGCCAGGCAATCGGAGCCCACATTCCCTTAGGATACCTTCTAACAAAGAGTTCAAATGAGTGACTGAGGAGAAAGGGAAAGCCGGCCATGGAAGAGAAGCTGAGACAAGCAAAGGTCTGGCCACTGCTTCATCTGCGGTAGGGGAGTTACACCCCACACGCGAGTGTCAAAGAGAAAAAGCAGCATTTCGGAAGAGCCCACTGTGTATTGAGAGAAGTGGAAGGTTGAAAGCCACTGTGAAATGTTACCTAAAAGCCAGAGGGGCAGAACCGTGACACTGGGAAGAAGAACACCAGCTCCCAAATGGGAGCAAGACAGCTGAAAACTGTAGTTTAAGGGACTGAGGGGACCCATGTGAGACAGCCAAGGAGGAAGAGCAGAAGAAAGGGACAGTAGCGGTCAGAAGAAAGTTAACACGCTTGGCCACAGGGACGGACAGAGGCATCTGGAAACAATGAGAGGAAGAATTTATTTTTCTTGAGAAGTTCTCTTTGAAAATAACTCTCCAGTGAAACAAAAACCATAATAACAATATCCTTAGCATTTCACTTTTTATGTTTTAAAAACTGATCTAAGAAACAAACACGAAATCCTGGCTTTGTTAATTAAGTGGAATTATGAGTTGCAAAACAATCCTTTGTGGCCTTTCTGATTTCATGAGGTCTAACGTCACTTGGCAGAAGCCTGCAGCATAAGAAGATAGTTTAATGAATACTTTTTCTGTGTTCCCGATAGCCACAATTTACTCTGCTCACCTTCTTGTGGACATAAGGAAACATAATGGAAGGACTGAACAGAAGACTCAAGGATGTCTTTTCTTGGCTAATAACAAAGAAAAGAAAACCCAAGCTGATCATTGATAATATATAATGTGCTCATATGAAAGATAACATAATCAGAGGAGAGTGGGCTACAAACTACCCAATTGACTCAGCAGGTGTCACCAAAATATTTGCAGGTTGCTTGGTAACCCAATTAAAAGTCTCTATTGAAATCCCAGATCATTAGTGACTGAAAATCACTATCATTTGATGGCTCATCTCAGTCCAGTTCTTAGGGGAGATTTTCCTACATCAAAAAACCACCAACATATTTGGCACTAATTGGCTCCCTTGGTGGTAATATCAGCCCATAGGCCAAGAATTGAGTGGACCTGGGAGGATAAACTGTTCCCCAGCCTGAGAGCTGGTGCATCTCAGCACAGGATGGAGGACATTGGTGGGTTAAGATGAAATTGTTACACAGATATTACCTGTCTTTGGACAGATTGAGATGTTCTATTTTAGGAATATCATATTGGTGGCAAGTTTTGTTTTCGAAAACGTGTTTTATTTCAGACTTCCTTATGAATCCACTTCTTTTTCCTTCCCATTCCCTTCTTTCAGGTCCCCCCCCAAACTTACAATAATTAACAGGAATAACATTAAATTTATCATTTTAAAATTAGATTCAGAATTAAAGGCACTGATGTGACCTGAAAGACAGGACTTAAGTCAAAAGGAAAGAAAGACAGGCCTAAAGTAAAAGGAAAATTATTCCTTTCCCCCAGTTAACTGATCAACAAACTTGTTACATGCCTACATATTGTAAGAACTTCTGTAGAGCTGGACAGATTTCCATAGCACTCATATAAATACAGGGAATCTTTGTATTAGTTCAGTACCTTTCTGGTGAAAATTAGTCTGCGATCACCTTTGATGATAATGGATTTTCTACATACTGTGGTACTGAATGTAGTAGACAAATTCAATATCATCAGTGAAGAGATAAACATGAAGAACATATGATTAGACCATTCTAACTGTGCTACTAGGAACAATATTGTAACTAACTAGCGTTGACATTGGAACTAAATGAATTGGACATATGACAAATTGATGTTTCATTATAGCATACCACATATTACAAAATAAATTCACCATCTTCATGGTACAATATTTCACACACACACACACAAATGAGAACCATGAATAACAGAACAAAGTTATGAACAATAAAATCTAAAAGAAGAGGACTAGACTATGTTGGAAGTGTGTTATGGATGTGAAGTGTCAATTGCATTTTATCTTCAAGATTTTTATTAAAAATTCTAAAACAATAAAACCTGCTGCATTTATTTGACTGCAGCATTTTCTAAAATGAACCTCTGAAGATCTATATGAGATACATTTGATTATACAAGGATAGTTTTCACTTCATTTGGTTACCTTGTCATGTAAGAAGAAGACAGACTGGTTGATTAGTATTCAAAGAAACGCTGGGGAAATCCTGTAATAGTTTTATAACCATGAAGTTCTCAACACAGAAATCAAGATAACAATAAAGATGAAGTTTCTGCATTTGATAAGTTGCACTAGCTTCCCACAATTTATAAAGCAGAAAGCCCGAGATTTGTTTCCCTGACTTATTTACTAAGAGAAACAGATCTCAATCATTTCCTCTTCTCCTCCTCTATTATTTGTAATTGTTGTTGAGTTTGGGAGTCGCGGCTCACAGCGTATTTCATGCAGGCGATCTTTCATTCAGTTACTCTTACTTTGAGGCAGCCAGAGTCTAAGCACAGTTCTCCAACCTGCTTCTGTGTGAATACATAGAATCCAGTTAATTCCCATAAGCATTCAAATAGACGTTGCTCATTTTCTATGGCTTCTGTGTGCATGCTCAACTCACATTGGGGAAGACGATCCCGTTCTAGGAAAGTACCCAAATGTGTCCTGAAAGCATGGAAAGAACTATAGTGATAATCACAAACCATTCTATGATGCATGAATTCCCCATAAATCACAGCAGTTTACCTCGGGAAGTTTGTAAAACACAAGTCCCAAGGGTGTCTAAATGGAAAAAAAAAGATCACTGCTCGATTAATTTAGAAAGTTTTGCATACTATACTGTTCCATTAGAGAATCACAGAACCATCATAAAATCTGAGAAATCCTGCAGTGGGAGGAACGCACTGTTTATTTTTTTAATCTAGAATTTCCTACATGAATTTGAATGCAAACCAATTTTCCTCTTCTAATTCTTATTTAATTGTATTCTAAAGAATACAATCTTTAATAAAGTGGCTAACTACTTTTAGTAGGAATACTCGGTTCTTGCAGAAACTGTTTTGTGGCAGCTCTTCCAAGCACTTCGTGGGAATGCTTCCTTGTTGCCGTCACCTATTCACTACTATTAGGCACTTTAAAGAAGCACAGTGGATATTGACTGTGGGACAATATGTTTTAAGTCAAAAACACAGTGAATATTGACTGTGGGCAAATGTTTTAAGTCAAAAAGAGAACTAATTTCTCCCTATGACTTCTCTCCTGCACACTAAACCTCCTCAGACTTCTAGAAATTCCTTCTCTGTCACAGTTTCCAGAACATTCTCTATCTCTGAATATGCTCTAGAATGCTCCTGCTCCTCTCAAAGCCAGCATTAGGGAACTATATGTTTCCCCAAGGAGTTACAACATAACACATCATAGATATCCTTTCCCTAATAACAAATTTATCATGTCATTGGGGATCACTTGACCTGTGTTGCTAAAGACTTGTGATGGGTGTCCACCATGGTTGGCAGAATTCTAAGATGGTCCCTAAGATTTCCTGGTCCCTGTGTTCATTTTGTGGACAGTGTCTGCAACTATGAATATGAAGAATTATGCTCCTGTGATTAGGCACAGTTGACCTTAAAATAGGGTGAGTCTTGTATAACCACATAGACTTCTTAAAATAGTTTTCTTTGCCTACTCACAGACAAATAAGTCAAAGATCCAAAGATGGAGAGAGGCTCAAAGTGCCATTACTGGCTTGTGGATGGAGGGCATCACGTGGCATGATATGGAGGTGACTTTCTGGAGCTGAATGGCCACTGGCTGGTAGCCAGCGAGGAAATAGGGACCTCAAACCTCCAGGAGCTGACTTTGGCCAAAAGCTGAATGATCTTGGAGGAAGACTCCTTCTTAATGTGTGCAAATGAAAATCCAGTTTGCCTAACATCTTGATTTTGCCACTGTGAGATTTTGAACAGAGAATTTAGCAGCAATGTGTGGGATTTTTCTCTACAAGTAGATAGATTGGGGGGCGCATTGCTCATGATAATTCATTACATAGCAACAGAAAACTAATAAATCCATACAAACACATTTCACCATCTTCACTACATTTTGTTTTTATATGTGCTTTGTGATATACATCAGTAATGTACTTTCCATTTTCTCTGGCTGAACAGCTTTAAGTATTACACATAAATAAATATTACTTGCATGTCTTTTCTTTGCTTCCAGTAAGATGCTGCCAGTTTGCAGCCATTCTCTGATTCACAGATTTCCCCACAAATTTATATTTCATGGACACATGGATCTATCTCACTTCAGGTACTTTCTGTGAAGATTTTCCTTTACAAGATGCCTATCCAATTCTGGAGTCTAAGTTTTGACACATGGCATCATTGAATAAATATTCATAATATCTATTTACCTTTTCTCCTAAGATTGTAAGTTTACTCTTTTGAGTACTCAAACTCTAATTTATTATGTGGATTAGCCTCAAGGATTGATTATAACCCCTTTTCTTAATTTTGTTACAAATCACCAGGCGTCTTCTCCTCTATTACCTCTTGGGTTCATATTTTTTGTCCTTTACGATAACTGGTATTTAAAATGTCATCCATTTCTTTGGTTATATTTTATTTTCAGCTTAAATAGTTCCTGAAGTAGTCACTCTTTTGCCAACTAACTCAGTGCTTCTTTACAAATTTTCAGCCAAGTTTTAAGATACTTTTATCTGTTCTATGGCCTCCTGGACATTAGATAGCTCTTTCCTCCTCATAACCTCATTTCTCATCCAAAATCCCAGCCTTAGAGTGCATACAAAGGTGAAGTCTTCATTTTCTGAAGGCCTCAAATCCTTCAGGACTATTTATGTGAAGGTATTTTCTAATTATCATCTGCTGGTTTTCCTCATCCTGTGTGAATAGGCAGTTACAGATTATAGAGAATCCGGTCAGCCTCTGAAACCTACTATGCTCTATAAACCCTCTTTAAGGAGGAGTGAGCATACACCTGAGTTATCACGTCTTTACCTCAAACACTAGCTATTTCTTTCCTTCTCTTTTTTGGCTCCTTTGCTGGCTCTTCCTCTTCTATTGGTTCTTCATAACCATAATTCACTATGGGCTCAGTTAGGCTGGAATTTAGACTTGGCTATGAAGTGAAGGATAGTATACTTCGGATTTCGCATCTACAGTTGCCTAGCTCACCACAGTCTTCAATGAGATGCCTCTCAACCTTTATGAGCTTTTAATGGCAGCGCTTCGAAAATATGATTCCAACTGCCTGACTTGAAAAAGATTCATGATTATTACACTAAATATCAAAGATGAATATGTAGTACCATTTACCTTAAAGTGACTTATGATTCTTGGAAGTGGGGAGGAGTAAACATCTGATTCTCTAGGTAACAAATTTCGGAGGAAATTTTATCTTTGGGATCCCAAAGAGGTCAAACAGCTCTGTTAACCTTTGGTGTGTTCCAACAGTATCTGTCCCTTGTCACTACTATTTGTTTTCATTGTTTATTTGCTTTACTACTGAAAATCTGAGTAACTGGTGAGAATGTGTGGTTCATGCGTATGTGTGTATGAGAATGATTCTTTTAGGTAATAATGTACCTCCACATATTTTTCTGTGTTATCTAGTTTGAGCCTGTCTTCTAAAACTCACAATTATTTGGCCTTCACATTACCCTGCAAACAACGGAAATATACTGGCTTTTTGTTTAAAAATCTCCCAATTAATTCACACCTCCCTAATTAGTTCAACATTTACTGATATTTACTATCAGCATCTGTGTTCTCTTTCAATTTCAATTCTAAATCACAAAATCTGACAATATTTCTTCACACAAATTTGACAACTCATCTACAAATATATCCTCTTACTGATAACAATAAATGAAAATTATTTGTGTGTACATGTAGTATATTTTAGTACACTGTATTTTTTACTTCTCATGTTTCTGAATAATAATACAGTGTTACATTCTGTTATGTATTAAATCTTTGCTCGTGTGTGCTGTACTGGGGGTTAAACTCGGATCCCTTGCACTGAGCTGCATCCTGACCCTTTTTACATTTTTCATTTTGAGTTATGGTCTCATTTAGTTTCTAAATTGCCTAAGCTATGCTTGACCTTATAATCCTTTTGACTCAGCCTGCCAGACTGCTGGGATTATAAGGGTGTGCCACAATGCCAGCTCATATACTTCAGTATAGTGACAAATTAAATGTGAATTAAGATCTAAAATCATTTAGCAAGAAGACGTATATCTGTATCTGTACAGATGTAGATCTATAGATAGATATAGATATATATGTGCATGTGTGGTATATACTGTATAACGCCTATCTATCTAAACATGTGTGTACGTATCCTATTTTAATATACTTGTGTATGTACATGTATATACACACACACTATTAAAATTTCTCAGGAAAAGATCATGTTGAAGACTGGAAAACCAATATTTGCCTTCAGTATTGGAACAAATTATTATTTCCCTGGTAGAGTTTCAGACAAAATTGTTGGTATGAATTTAGGTATAATATTGTACTGAAAATGAAGGTCTCCAGATGATAGAACTGTTCTCCTCAGTGATAGACAAAGGATGACTTGAAAGCCAAGTCATGTCTGCTACCTTCTGCAGAATGGACGGTTCACGCTCCATTGCTGGAATGGTGGGGAGAATATTCCATAACAGTTGAATTGTTCTGTGATCACTAAATTGTGCTTTATTATAATCATTGACTTGCTTTCTCTTTCATTTTTCAAAGACAGTTGAATTTACTAAATCTGAAGAGTGAGTCAAGTGACTACTTTGTTCTAAGTGATGAATTGGTATGATAGCTATTTTTTAGTTGACTAATCTTAGAATGATTACACAAAGTAAAATATCTTTCATTTTACTTACTCATAGAGTTTAAAATTTTTTAATTTTGTTTTGCTATGTTTGGAAATGAGGAAATGTAAAGAGAAAAAGCATGAAGAATTAGATTTATCGATCATATATTCTGTATCTGTAATTTGGCATGTATTGTGCCATCAAATTTTTACAACATTCTCATATAAATGCATTATTTCACCATTTTGTGCATAAGAGTATACAATCAGCCAAGATCCTTTGTGAGGACCACACAGATGCTGCTCTGCAAAAGAGTAGAATAATAAAAGTCAAATTCAAGTTTAGCTCCAGAAAGCCACTCATTCTGTCTTCTGCTCCTTATTCTGACAGTAAGACAAAGGCTTTTGGAGAGGAATCTGAGGTCGTATTAAATGACTACATAGTCTATAGATACTTGTTTTATCCCATTTGCAACAATCAGAAAATTCACTCTTTGCAATTCTGATTAATTTATATTCTGCCCAAAAAGAGGTCTAGTGTTTTGAGTGTCATTTGATCTCCAAGCCAGATGACTTTTTAAAGTTACTAGAAGTAAAGTGTTGTTGATATAAACAAAATGGAAGCACCTCAAACTGTAGGATGTAAAGCAAAACTTAAATCTCTACATTTATACCCACAATGATATTCTGTAAACTTTGGCAAGCCACGTTTTATTGTTTATACTTTCGATTGCCTCAAATTAACATTGTAAACACAAAAGTGTGTTTTTCTCCCCTAGCACTTGTCAGATGTATGTATGTGCATGCGCTTGTCTGCACCTCCTATTTCCTCTTGAACGTGCCTTGAGAATTGTGTTTTTAAAAAAATCAGTATTTCTGGGTATTTTTCCTATAAAAATCGGTATCATACGTGGGCCTCCAACTGAAGTACATTACTATACAATGCCCACAATTTCCTGCAAATTTATAGATGCTAGTTTTTAAATTGTAGGAAGTCTAGTAGTTGGGAGACATTAAAAGTAAACTTTCTAATCTCCTTAAATATACTTGAGATTGTGGAGAAATAAAAATTCACTGGCTCTTGGTGAACTGAAGAAATAAATTCCAATCTATAGATTGACTCCCTGATGTCACAAGTCAATGTAAAAATTATGCATAATATAAACCTTTCTTCTGATTGCCCCAATGTATTTAGCTTAAACACGAACATTGCTGGAGACAGATTGAAAAATTGTTCACTGTCTCCCAGACAAACCCCAAATAAGAAACTTGATATTCTGCATAAACTCTATCTCTGAAATATGCTTTTGAAAAGGCATGGTGTAATTATATGTAGCATTATAGAGATTCTTGTGTTTATAAATATTTTCAAAAGGCTTTGAAATTGTTTGTAAATCCAAAGTTTATAAATGACTTATGAAATCCACAAATTTGCTAAGTATGTTTCTGCATTTTTATATTATGCTCTGTGATTTTTCTTTCTGTGTGGTGTAAGTCAAAGAAAATGATATACAATAGGGCTAGATGGGACTAAAATTTCCAAACAAAAGAAGCATCTGTTTTTCTAATTTAGTTTTTGAATTTATGTTGACTTTACAATTGGTTACACTACAAACAATGTAGTTCAAATGACAATGACATTGATTACAATTCTACTTTGTGCTAAGAGTGCTTTTTATCCAAAATTGTCCGCTCTCCGGACTAACAATAACTAAGCCTTTCAGCACCTCCGTACCTTGGGTATTGTTTTACCCAACATGAGGCAGATTGAACTGTAACTTTGCAGAAGGCTGACACAGCTTTCATGAAGTCAGAAATGCCTAGAATTTTAAAGTCATGGGATTGCAACAGCTTATCTTTTGGAATACACTTTAAAATTTCAGAGCAAGCTACTTATGAGTATCGTCTTTCGATTATGGCCATTTTTCCACTATTTTAAAATTATTCCAACCTCAGGGATCATGGGCCAGGTGAACTTTTTTTTTTGTGCCGGGGATCGAACTCAGGGCCTTGTGCTTGCTATGCAAACACTCTGACCGCTGAGCTAAATCTCCAGCCCAGCCAGGTGAACTTTGATTCACCATTGATTGTTGCTTTCTTTCCATCTGTATGCAGTATGTTTCTACTTCCTCTCTTTGCCAGTGGAAGGGACTATCAGTGGGTGAAAATCCTTCAGAGCACCATACTGCCATATGTAACTTTGATGCCTGAGGAACTCTTCATCAACTGCCCTAGTCTAAAGTTTCACTTTGGAGATCATTTAAATATTCATGTTTGCACCTTGATTTCTTAAATATCTGTTTATGTCTACTCTGCGTCCAAAACTAATATGACTCTCTTCAAGACAGGTAGAAATTTGAATTCCTTGTATCTTCATTCATTCCTTGCTTATTTGGGGAGCATTTATTGAGTACCTGCCATGTGGAAGACAGTATGCTAAATGCTGGCTCATAGGCATAAGTGAATATTTAGTTTTTTGTTGAGAGTGATTGAATAAGATAAGAACTCTAAGGAAAACTCATTGGAGATTGAGTAGACCAGCATGCTCTACTGAAATGTTTTCATAATTCTATTTGTAACTATAACATTCTACCTTGTCTAATTTCTATAGTTTGAGCATCTTAGTCCTGAAGAATACTATTTTGTATTTTCTCTGAGTGGGAATTTTCTTCTTCTATAAACTGACAACAGCAAATTCTGAATCATCTCCCAAGTGTTTTGCTTTTGCTGGATGCACTCAGTGATTTTTATAGGTGGTTAGTTTGATGTTAAAATAATGTTTTGTCTTATAAACTTAATTTTTTAAAAGACATGAACAAGATGTTATAATAAAGTACTAAATGGAGATTATTTCTCAACACTGAAGCCAGACTAGGTTTAAAGTATGCTTTATCAAATGGTATTTTACAGTAAAGAGAAATTTTCAGCTGAAATGTTTCATCACTACCTCACTGCGAGGGCCACTGATGTCCTGCTGCCTGCTTCCTTTTCATGCGTTCCAGATGCTCGGCTCGCTCACATGCTTCCTTTAGGGTCCTTACGCAGCGATTGAAGAGTAATCTGTTGCTGAAATCAGGAAAACTTGGGTGTAAAATTTTCTTTTGCGTCTCAAAAAGTGTACAACCATGGGGAAATAATTTTGTTCTATGTAAAAGTCAGTTTTATCATTTATAAAATGGAAAATAGTAAAGGTATTTTCATAAATGAATACAAAGAATACTTGGAAAAGAGCCTAGTATGAAGTAAACACTCTAACAATGCCAGCTAGTGATATTAGAGTAGGTTTCAAATAAGTCAAATTTATGCTAAATTTACTATAGTGCATGAATCCGGTGGCATAAGATCACAGATCACTTAAGATTGCAGCCCAGACTTTCAATGATTCTTAGCCTATCATTATCACACAGTCTGGACACATTATTTTCCTGAAGTGATTATAAAGTCATTTGCTGTTTTTAAGATACATATAGTCTTCATAATATCGCAACAGCTCTATGAAGCAGTAATGTGTCCATTTTACAAGTTTGAAAGCTGAAGGGCTGAAGGTTAGCAAGAGAAAACAATTTTTTAGGATAATTGTGAAAGAGGCAAGACTTGACTTCACGCTTTCTAATAACTTGCCATTCTGTCCCTTTTTCTTTTTTGAGACATGGGATCACTATGCAGTTCAGGCTGGTCTTGAACTCACCAAGTAATCCCCCAGACTGGCCTTGAACTAGCAGTGATCCTCCTGCCTCAGCCTCCCGAGTCCCAGGATTACAGACGTCTGCCACCATGCCCAGCAAACTTGCCCTTTTAATGAGCATCCTTTTAATTAAGTACTGTAATAATTAGTTCTGTCAAAAAGTTGAGTAGTCAGAGATGATTGAATAATTACCAAATATGTATTATATGCCAAAAATTGTGTCTTTAATAAATATTTTCATGACATAGCCCTTTAGTCATTAGCTATACTTACTGGGTATTGATTCCACCATTGTACTAGCTACCAGGGAAACACAGAACAAGATACATATTCATGACAAAACTGAGATAAAGGTACAGAGATTTTTCATATATCACCTACCATTATACATAGATGGCCTCACCAATAACATCTCACACCAGAGTGATAAGTTTGCTACAACTGACCAGAGTCAAGTGAAATAAGTAGTTTGCATTAGGCTTTACTCTCCGTGTTGTATATTCCACGGTTCTGGATAATTGTATGATGAGATGTAGACACAATTATAGTACCACATGGAGTAATTCCACGGTCCTAAAAATCCTCTGTGCTCCTCATGATCAGCAATGTGTCACCCCTACCCTCAGCTGCTGTCAGTCAATGTTCTCTACTGTCTCCATAGTTTTGTTCTTTTTTCTTTTTCAGAATGTTGTACAGTTGGAGTTGTACAGCCTGTAACTTTTTCAATTTGGCTTCTTTGACTGAGCAATATACGCTTAAGGTTCTTCCACGTCCTTTGAGCTAAATAATATTTCATTGTCTGAATATACCTTATTTTCCTACCTGACACTGTCTTTTGTAGAGGAGAAGCTTCTCACTTTAATGAAGACCAGTTTCTTTCTTGAATTAATATTCTATCTAAAACGTCATCACCAAGGTCAAAATCATCTAGATTTTTCCTGTGTCATCTTCTAGTAGTTGACAGAATTGTGTTTTACATTTACTTAAGGCTGTAACTCATTCGTCCCAATTATTGTGAGGGTATAACATAAATACTTTTTATCCTCCGCTTCTTACTTTGTAAATAGATGTTCGGTTTTTCCACACCATGTTTTGAAAAGATTATCTTTTCTCTTTCATACTGCCTTTGCTTCCATATCAGTGATCATATGACTACATTTACATGGGTCTGTTTCTGGGCTCCCTATTCGATATCTTCACAGTAAATCTGGAAATTGAGTAGTGTAGGTCCTCCAACCATTTTTTTCACCTTACTATGTTGCCAATTCTGGGTGTTTAGCTTCTTTATGTAAACATTATATCCAGTTCATTGACAGTCTCCAAATATCAAAATGTTGCTGGAATTTTTATTGTTATTGCATTTAATATATAAGTCAATTTAGGAAGTACTGAGAGAGAGTTCTGAGTCTTCCCTTACATAAATGTGGAATAGGACTCCATTTGTTGAGTTCTTTGACGTATTTCATCAAAGATTTATAGTTACCTCATATAGATCTTGGGCATTTTTGAAATATGTACCTGTACCTTCATTTCGGGGGTTGTTAATGTGCATGTATTGTATTTTCAATTTTAAATTTTGCTTTTTTATTGCTGGCATATAGAAAAGCATTTGACTCTCATATATAAATGTTAGATCTTGTAACCTTGTTATTAATGGTAGGAATTGTGCTTTTTTGGTAGTTCTGAGGATCAAACCGAGCACCTAGAATATGTTAGGCACTAACCTCACAAAGATTTTCTTTATTGATTATTTTGAATTTCCTACCAGATAATCCTATTACTTGCAAAGAGTTTTCTTTCTTCCTTCTTGATCTGTACACGTTTTCTTTCAGAGTCTTATCAGATTTCGTTAGCTGGGATTTCCTGTACCAGGCTTACAGGCAGAATTCTTATGATGTTCCTTATCTTGGTGGTGTTACTTGTACAGAGTTTTGTAGATGTTACTTTGTTATTTTCCAATTTGAAGAAATTTTCCTTTACTCTTAGTTTACTGAGTTTTTTTTAGAATGGATTTTGGATTTTGTCAAATCCTTTTTCTGTGTCTACAAATATGGTCAGGTGATTTTTCTCTTTTATATTCTGTTGATGGGATGGATTATATTAAGTGAGTTTCAAATGTTGAACAAAATTTTCATACTTGGGACAAATCTCACTTGATCACGGAGTATATTTCCTTGGATTTCATTTGCTAATATTTTGTTTTTGCATCTCTGCTCATGAGAGATCTTGATCTGTGGTTTTCTTTTATTGTAATGTCTTTTTATGGTTTTTACATTAGGATAATACTGGCTTCATAGAATGAGTTAGAAAGTGTTCCTCAAGCTGTTCTCAGGGAGACTGTAGAGAATTGGTACAATTTCTTCCTTAAATGTTTGGTAGAAATTATTGAATAGAAGAGCTTCTATTTTGGAGGTTTATTAATTATTGATTCAATTTAATAAATAGATATAGATCTATATAAATTCTCTAAATTTTTTGCACATATTTTGGTTGATGAGAAGTTAATCTATTTTCTCCACATTATTAAATGCGTAAGTATAAAGTTGTTCCTAATGTTCCTTTATCGTCTTTTTCATATACTTTGGATCTAAAGTGACATTCACTCTTTTGTTTCTGATATTAGTAAATTGTGCCCTCTCTCTTTTATTTTTAGTCTTACTAAAGACTTATTGATTTTAGTTATTTTTTCAAGGAACCAGCTTCTTTTCCCTTTCTTGATTTTCTCTGTTCAATTTCATTGATATCTGCTCAAAATTTTATTTTTTTTATTAATTTGGATTGAATTCACTCTTCTCTGACTTTATAAAATGGGAACTTTGAGGACTATTTTAGATATTTTTCTTTTTATAATGTATACATTAAATTCTATAAATTTCCCTCTATGCACTGCTGTTGCTGCATTTCACCAGTTTTAATAAGTTATGTTTACATTTTCATTTAGTTGAAAAAATTTTAAATTTCTCTTCATATATATTTTTTGAGCTATGTATTATTTACAATTTGGTTTAATCTCCATATTTCTTGGGTTTTTTTTTTCTGGTTTTATTTGTTACTGATTTCTAGTTTACTTCCATTATATTCTGGGACCAGAAATTGTATAATTTCTACACTTTGTGGAAACTGGAAGGGGTTATGGGGATAGAGAGGAACTGAAGGGGGGCAGAGGAAGGCAAAGTAAAGTGTGAAGATGCAATATGTATTTTACCAATTACGCATGATGCATATATTTATTATATACACAAACATATACTAATGAAAAAGAGGGTGACTAAAACCATTTTTTAAGATGTGTTTATTGGCCCAGAACATAGTCTTATCCAGTGAGTGTCCCGTGTGATCTGGAGAAGAGTGTACATCCTGATGTTGTTGTTTGGAGCAGAGCAGAGGTGTCGGTTGTATCTGGTGGATTTATGGTATTGTTGAGCTCAACTTACATTCTTACTGATTTTCTGTCTGCTGGATCTTTGCATTTCTGATAGTGGGTCTGGATGTGTCCCACTATAATAGTGGACTCATATGTTTCTCTTTTCAGTTTCATTAATTTTTGTCTCATGTATTGGGTCGTTCTGTTGTTAGAAGCTCACACAGTTAATGGTCATCGTGTCTTTTTGGAGAATTGACTTGCCTATCAGTATTTAATGTTGCTCTTTATCCCTGATAAGTTTTCTCAGGCTAAAGTCCATTCTTTGTGAAATCACCATAGCTTCTGCTGCTTCACTTAGTTAGTATTATCATAGGACAGCTTCTGCCATCCATTTTCTTTTAATCTATATCTGCCGCAACACTTACAGTAAGTCTCTTGAAAAAAGATGGAATTTCTCTTTTTTTCTTCAATTTCTGTGTTTTAATTGGTACATTTAGACTGTCAGTTCTCAAAGCGATTATTAATATAATTGGATTAAAATTCACCACATTTATTACATTTTTCTATTCATCACTCTTATGCTTTTTAAAAATTTTTCATCTTCTACACCTTTCCTGCTTTTTTGGAGGGGGTTAATTGAGCTTTTTGTGTATGACACAATTTTTTCTTCTTTATAAGAATAGTATACATTTAAAAACACTATAAGATTTGTGACATACATTTAAAATTAAGCCCATTTCTTCTGAGGGCATGCCTTGTAAAAAACGGAGTGTTCCGACATATTGCCAAAGGTTCCTTTACCTTAACTCTGTTGGAAGGTTGGGGGAGTTTGTCTTTAATATTTACGCTGAGAATCTCATCATGGTCCTGGAGACAAATATGATGAAAGTGTGGGAGAATTAGCTGGAGGTTTTTTTTTTTTTTTGTGCCAGGGCTCAAACTCAGGGCCATGTGCTTACGAGGCGGCAATCTAACCACTGAGCTAAATCCCCAGCCCCTTAGCTAGAGTTTTTAACTTCCAGAATTATTTATGTAGAGCCTCCAGCAACTCATCAAGTACTGTTTGGATTTTCCTCTCTGAGCATCAGTTTCTGTAGCATTTGCTACTCATGAGTCTCTGCTTAGGTCTGCATTTTCTGGGGTCTCTCCAGTCCTGCGGCCAGTGGTTTGCTTTCTGTCTTCACCTCACTTACAGATATGAGGACAGTTGTGCACTTTTCGATCTCTGACTTTTTACTTATTCTTAGGGTGGAGTGGAGACTTCTCAACTCCTTTCATGTGGAAATGAAAACTGCAACTCCAGAGAGCTTAACAAGATCATAAGGAAAAGGCAAAAATAATCAGTTTCGCTATTTTAGAACAATCCTTCAAAGGTCGCCACAAAGGATTTTCATGTTTTTGTTTTCGTCTTCTAGGTGAAAAAAGTTAGGCTTTATGAGGCATGAAAGTGGCTGTAGAACAACAAATATGAGAATACCCTGAATTCAATGTTAAATCAATTCTCAACTAGTCTTTTAAAGTTTTGATTGTATTGTGTCTACAATCATTGTCAGTGATAATTTAAGATGCTCAGAGTCACAATTCTTTAAGTAGATACATCTTCAACGTGTATGGTTCTAGAACTTGTTGGTTTTGACCCCGGGGGAATGTTCATGACACAGTGTAAATACAGAATGGAGTAGGTGGCATCATTTGCTTATCGGTATACATTTTCTGCCTTCTTTATTAACAAAAGTACAATTTCATTCATATTTTCATATATTTCATTCACATATTGCATACTCACACAGTTTTGGATTTTCTTTAGAGCCAACAAGTAAATACTACTGGATGAAGAATAAGGAAAAACTCATTGTGCCTGACACATTTGGGCTTGGACCTGTCATGGTTCTGGTAAACAAACTGAGAAAAGACTTTTGCTAACGTCACCTGAATAAAGTACATCTGAGAAATAAGCAGAAAGAAAGACTCCACTTTATGCCTTTCTGCATTTTGTAACCAGTTGGGTCCATAAAGGCAAAGTAACTCACTAAGGACGATGATCATTAATATTGAAAAAAACAGAGGTCGCTGATAACGGTCAGTCTTCCACTGAATTCTCAAACTCCTAAACTGCGCTGCCTCTTAACTTCTTAATACAGGAAATAATATATTTTACCTCTAGCTTTTGTGTTGTAGTATACATTTTTTATGTGGAATTTGTCATATAACATCATTAAACAGCTTTCTTTGATTTCTTTCTCATGTTCTCCTTCTTTCCTAATACCATAACATCTCGGTGGCAGGCACAATTTACAGTCACATTGTATGTCGGTCGACTTTTCGTTATTGTAACAAATACCAGAGACAATCAACATATAACAGGAAAAGGTTTACTTCTGGTCATAGTTTGGTAGGTTTTAATCCATGATTGGTTGGTCTCATTGCTTTTGAGCCTGTGGTCAAGCAGCGCATCGTGGTAGGGAGCGTGTATGTATTTCCATTGCAAAAGGGACAAATCACGGAATGGAAAGCAGAGTTTAGACCAAAGTGTAGCTAAAATCCAGCAGAGTAAGCATTAAGCCCAATGATGCTCATTTGGCATGCAGAGCAAATGGAGGCAAGATATGGGCGCCCATGGGGCTGGGCAGCTCCGCCTTTAATGCCTTGATGATTGCAATGGCCAGGCCACTCTCTTAGGCAGGCCTTGAGCATTCCTCACCGCTTCCCTCAGCCAGGATCCCATGCTCCTGGCATCTCTAACTTTTTGCAATTTCCACTGCAGCTTTGGTTTCACTCTCAGAGCTCCACGGATCAACCTGTCAGAGACTCTATGCACACACAATGTTGCCAATCAGGCTTTCCTTTGAAATCTTGGAGGAAGCCTCCAAGAACCTACAACTTTTGGAGTCTGCATGCATATAAAGCCAATACAACGTGGATGACACAAAGTCTTGCCTACAGAAGGTGTACCTCCTAGCCCACCTGGACCAAGGCAATCTCTGAGTCCCTCACTAGTAATAGTTTCCTAGGTGGTCTTCAGTGAACAAGGTGCCCCAGGGCTCTTCTCTCAAAGGAATTTGCTCTGGAAAGTCTTTGAAACGAATTTGCATTTTTATATCCCTGAGTTTGTGATGACCGTGGCCTGAGATGACCTTGAGGTGCAAAGTACTTGGCATCTTTTTAAAGGCTTTAATCCCTTTAGCAACCTGCACCCTTCTTTGATGCAGCTTTAAACTTGCTCCTTTTCTGATCAAACTGCAAGATTTCCAAGTGTTTCTGCTCTATTCCTCATTGCTCCTTATTCTCACTATAAATCTTGTTAAAAGCAGCCAGCAATACCTATGTAGCTGCTTGAATATTTTGCTACTTTGAAATTTCCTCTTCCAAGTAAGTTGGTCTGTCACTTTTAAACTAAGCCTCCTACAAAGGGTCAGGGCATGGAGATAATGTATTCAAATTCTTTGCCACAGTGTGACAAGAATGGCCTCCAATTCAATTTTTCAATACAATTATCATCTTCATTTGAAAACCTCATGATTATAACATTACTGTAATAATAAAAAAAGAAAAAAACCCAAAAGGTTAAACATAAAAGAAATATATACAATTATCTTGAAGAACAGAATAGGAACAAAGGAGGAATCAGTGATGATAATTCGACTGTCATACACAAATATGGGTGGTAAATCAACACAGAGATTCTCTTTTATTCAATTTTATTTTAGGAATAGATGGTGTGATGCTTAAGTTTAATTATCAACTTGATTGGCTTGAGAGGCACTCAGGGAATTAATAAAGTACACTTTGTGATATGACTCACTGGGTCATGGAGGCATGACCGTGGGGTCCCTCGCCTTTCCTCTCTGATGCTGTTCTCTCTTGTGCTTTCTGGCCACCATGAGCCAAGCAGCTTTGCACTACCGTACTTCCAACATGATGCTTCCTCCTCGGAGGTAGCTGAACTTGGACTGAATCCTCTGAAGCTGTGAGCCAAAACGCACCTTTCTTCTCTCAAGTTGTATATGTTGGGTATTTGGTTCCAGCAACAGAAAGCTAATTAAAGCATTTAGGAGGAAAAAAGTCTCCAAGAGAAATAGGAGAGTACTTTGCTATGTGCATGTGCTAAGTTGCATTTTTCTGATGTCAGTCAGTATTTTTAGCACAGTAAGAGTTATTGTAGAGAATAGAGTTTGCTATCATTTCTGTTATACTACAATAGATATTTAATATATAAAAACAGAGATACATCATAATCTTTCCCACAGTAGCAACCACATGGAGATGGCATTGGTGGACAAGTGTAGTCACTAAATAGTTTTTATGTGTAGCCATAAGTGCCATGAGATGTACCAAGAAGTGCTTCAAGGGATACCTAACTGTCTGAGAAGTGATGGTAGCAAATTATGAATGAGTGGAGAAAATAAGTTCCACAGTGAAGAAAGCCCTTGGTACGAATCTTAAGAATACATGCAAGGAAGTGAACAGTTGATGGCATCTGGAATTACTTCTCCACAGAGAAATGTGGCAGGAGATTAAATTGGAGAAATAAGTAGGAACCAGATTGTGAACAGGGGAAAAGATGACGAGGGACTACATGAAAATTGTGGGGAATTGGTAGTGGGATTAATTTGTTACTACAGTGTCTATTGAACTCATTAATTGTGTTACTCAAATGAGTAATTTTTCCAATGAAAGTGACTGTTTTGAATGTGTTGTAACGTATAACCAGCCTAGTCTAACTGGAATATTTTAGTGATTCTGTGCTTGGATAGGATTAATGTTTCATGGCTGATCCCTCCTGGGTGTGGTGAGAAAAGATAAAGGACATACGAATATTCTCATCTTCTAATACAGGCAAGACTGATAGCAATTATTTTCATGTAAATAATAAGTACAGAAGAAAGAATAGAATTTCCTGGGTATAAAATGAATTGTGGTTTAGATATTTTCAGTTTGAGATGCTTGTAGGAGTTTAACTTGTGATATTTATTAAATTTGAAACATACATTGGGAAATCAAGAGTCTTCAGTACTAGAACAAAATTTGGAAATTATTAAAGTAAGATGCAAGTTGAAGAGTTATATGAGATGTTACATTTGCTTACTTGGGTTATTAATTGAAAGAAGAAAATAAAGAAAGAATTCTCATGAATAACAACAAAAATATGTCTTATTAAAAGAAGAGAAGCCCATGAGGAAATTGGAAAATGGTAATCACAGATAAAGAAAGAAAATGCAGTTTAATGGAAGAAATAATGAAAATTATTTCAGAAACAGTGCAAAATGGTTTCGTCTGTCTCAGAGGCTCATAGCCATAACAATGGAAAAAAACAAGAAGCAATAAAACAGAACTCATCCTTCACCACCAACATGTACACAGAACCAAGGCCAAGGTAAAATGTCACAAAGGACGAGGCTAAAAGTAACCATAGTCTAGAAGCACTCTATATCTGTCACTAGCAAGGTTCTTGGGTCATGTCTGGGTTGTGGACAAAGTTATTATTATTCCTTTCACTTCCAGGACATTTTGGTTAGAATAATAAATTATATGGTTACCTTAACTCAAAACTCTTCATATGTTGACTCCTTGGCTCTACAGTCACAATTCTCACAATTTTCTTCCCCACTCGTACATTTCACCCTAGCCAATCAATTTCTTTGCATTTTATCAGTATGTCTTGTGCCTGGAACTTGTGGATTATATTCTGTAGCTCTCTTTTCACTTTGTTTGTACAAAACAATCCTGCACATTCTTTGTACTGCAGTACATGCATGATCTTCCCAGAGCCTGCCCCTTCCTAACCCCAAGCCCTTGGCTGGATCCCACAGCCCATCTCTCTGCTCCTGCTACAGCCAGTATATCTGTGTGTGTCCACAGCTTTTCACTGTTTGTTACATGATTCTGGTCTTTATCTTGAAACTACTCCTTGTTCACGTCTTTCTAGGGCTCTTACAGTGTACAGAGTTTGGCTTGCCTGGGCTGCATTGAAGAGTAATTGTCCAGGACTTCATGTAAGACATATAATATATAACTAACAAACCTTTTTACAAAATAGTTTTTTTATAACATTAAAGAAAAAAGAGGGCAAAACAGTTCACAGGCCACAGATTGGGCCACCTGCCTTAACAACTGTAAATATCGTTAGGCTCTAGACTAATGTCTTATGAATAAATGAAGCAATAAGTCATTATAGACTCTTCGCCCATGAAAATTTGGTATGGAATGAATTTAGATTGAAATCATAGCATTAGCATTAATTAAACTCTTGTTATATCTTAGTCTTATTTTATAGGCTTTATTTTTTTAATTCATTGACCACTTAAGACAATCTTTTACTGCAATTACAATTCTTACCTCCATTTTACTGATGAGGAGACTAAAAATGAGAAAGATTAAATAACTTTCTCAAATTATACAATTAATAAATGCCAGAGCAGAATCTGGGCAATCTGGCTTCTTAGCCAGCTTTATTAAGCCCTGCTTTGCATTGTCGTTTTTAAATGTGAGGAAACTAGTTATGAAGTCCATTTTTAAATTTTTTTTATTTAAATGTTTATATAACAAGGGAAAAAAAACCCTCAAATCAATAGGTTCTTTGTGCTCTTTCCCAACTAGTTTTTTTAGTGCTATCTTAATAGCCTTTTTGTACTTTAGCAAGCTTAAATTTTAAGCTGTTGATTATAAGCCCCAAAGCACCTTTTGTATTATGTCTGACATATAAGAAAATGCCAAAATAAATCAGATTATAAGTCAGGAAAATATTGCCATAAACGCTGGCCTAAAATTAGTTATTCTTTAATATGTCACACAAACATTAACAGTGATTACATAGACATTTTTCATAACTGTAGCACTAGCAGTTCTTCAAACTTTAGTAATCTTGGCTGTATTGTCTATTGGTTCCTTTGACTGAACATTTGCTTGAATAATAATAATAACAAACTAAAGATTTTGCTATGACCTAAATCCTTGTGTCATCCAAAGTTTACATGGTGACATTTTAACGACAAAGTTTATCATATCAGCATGTGGAGTCTTTGGGAAGTCATTAAGACGTGAGATTCAGTCCTCCTGAAGCATAATAAGGACCTTGTCAAGGGGACCCATAGAACCGCCTTCATGTCTTGCACGATGTGAGGGCACAGGAAGATGGTGTCATTTGTGAATCTGAAAGCCGAACCTCACCAGATGCTGAGTGTGACAGAGACTTGCTCGCAGGCTTAACAGCCTCCAGAAATGTGAGAGACAAGTTTCTACTTTTTATAAATTACCTAATGCCTACTTCGTGGTATTTTGTTACAGTAACCTGAATAGTCTTAAATAGTCCACATACTGTGAGACTCAACCGAACTGAACAACAAAACTTGGCCTTTTGTCCTATTCACTGTATTCAAAGAGAACTCTAGGTAAAGATACTATCATTTGCAAACTCAAATATGACTCATTCTGGTGGCTCTGAATTACTCACTACTCATTTAAGGAGGATACAGTCTGCTTTCAAAAAGGCTTACACGTACCAGAACATTTTCAAGTTTATAATCTTCAACCTATGGAAATAGTTTTCAAATATGAAAAATTAAAGGTTTTTTTTTTCGAAAAAATATTGGAGGGAATTAAACTTGCATAAACTATTGAAACTGCATTCTAAACTGGAAAATAATTTAACTAGTCTGTTAAAAAGATAATTTAATGAAATAGAGGACAAAACCCGACAGACTTAACATCCAATATTATATAATTTCTTCCATCGAATTTCCTTGAGGGTGACCCTGGAGAGGTACTTGAAAAGATATTGCACACAGGGATTTTCTTCTATTACAATGAAGAAAAGACTTCATTATTTTGGAATCTAGCAGCACAAAATTGCCTACCAATGGTAACGTAAGCAAAACTAGGATGACCTTATCATTTATTTCTCAGTCTGGGGTATTTTTATAGTAAGAGCAGGTGGTTACATAATTAAAATGAGAGATTTAAAAAGTAGTTATAATTAGAGTTATTATGTTGTTGTACTTATAAACTACTTCACATAAAATCATTATTTTGATATTAATAATATGTAAAATTTATTATCATTATATTTCTTTTCATTTTCATCCCCTAATAGTATATAAAATAAAGATAGGAACACCACCAAAATTCTTTCTAAATGTTTAAATATTTCAATATGCTTTTATAGAATTTCAGAATTACATTTCCATGCCATTTTCAGTCACCATTTGATGAATTTATTTTTACCCTTTATCAAAGGATTTCAGTATCATTGTAATATGTAGACTTTATTTTTCATAAATGCATTTTGCTTAAAGCTCCAATATTTGAAATATGGGTGTTCCAGGATTTAATTTTTTTTTTTCTTGATGCTGGGGATTGAACTCAGGCCTCTATGTACTTATCAGAGCACAGTAATATTCTGACGATTAGTTTTAGAATAACAAGAATGTACTTTGTAAAGTAGGAAGAACGCAAAATAGCGTGTGCAATACTATAGCCAGAACGCAGTTGCGAACCGATAAAACAATAACACAGTGACAGTGTACGTGTTGTTGGAAAGTATGAGGATACGTTTCTTAATACTAGATGAGAGAAATAGGTTTAAATACCTGAAGCTTGCTTGGCTGGCAAGTACCTGGCGTGTCCTGAAACCTCTGTGAGTCCCATTCCCCAAGCTGCAAACGCAATGGGGACAAATGACCTTTTCTTACTCAGTAGCATCGCTCTTCGTCTCGAGTGCATCCCTCTATTCCAAATGCCGCCCTTTAAGTAATTCAACTTCTTGGTAGCCTTCACTTAGATCACCGCAGGAGCTTTCTAAATAGTCTCACTATTTTTTCCCATTTCTTTTTTTTATGATATTGTAAATATTTTATTTAATATTATGTATTGTATATGTTTCTTATTTTATTTTAATGATACATTTTAGATGTACATAGTGCTAACATTCATCTTAGGGGATTTGTACCTGTACATGGCATATCTTGTTGCTTCTTTTTTTCCCATTCCCCTCCCCTCACCCCTTCCTCCCTCCCTATTTGCAGAAGCTTTGTTTCCATTTTTTCCCATTTCTAATAGTTACCAAAATGATTTATTTAAAACATAAATCTAGCCAAATTTTCTCATTAATTAAAACTCTTCAGGAGTAACAGGTACCCTCATACATTGCTAGTGGGAGTGTAAAATGGTGTAGCTACATTTGAAAATGGTTTGTGTGACAGTTAGTTAAACATAAGCTTACTTTATGACCCAAGAACTCTATTCGCAAGTGTCTTCCCAATAGAATGAAAACATGTCACTTGTATATGAATATCATAGTTTCATTATCATAAGGAGAAACTGAAATCATCCAAATGTCCATCCACTTGTGAACAGATAGAAAAAGGATGGTGTATTCATACCAGGAATAATATTTGACAGTACAAACCAACAAAACAAACTATGGACACACGCTACAGCATGAGAAAACTTCAAAAATGTTATTCTGAGAGAAATCTGATATAAATTGACACACTGCTTATGATTGCATTTATGTACAATATCCAGAAATGGCAACTCTATAGATATAGAGGGCAGATGACTAAGTTCCTCAGTCTGGGGGTGGGAATGAGCAGTGGTGACTGTAAATAGTTACGAAGCATATTTTGGGGTAATGAAAATATTCTAAAAACTAGATTTTGCTGATGATTGTACATCTCTAAACATTTAATAATAATCACTGAATTGTGCACTTAAAAGAAATTAATTTTAAGATATGCAAATTTTATCTTATATGGCTATTTAAAAAATGAGTGAACAAAACTGAACAGCTAATTCTCCATGAGCTCTTAACCACAGAGCCATCGTATTATTCACAGCATGCCCCAAGTTCTAGCCTCCTTCTCCACTCAGATCTAATTTGGCTGAAGTATCACCAAGTAAATCTTGGAGTGTTGCTGGTAGTTCCTTGCTTGTTCTCAATTCTTTTTAGACTCTAATTTTGCTCGTTCTTCAGTACAAAAAATGCCCCTCCCACTACCACCTTGTCCTGGGCTTACTTCTTATTTGTTCATGCGGCAGCCATTCATGTGCAATCTCCAGAGCCATGTACCTTAGTTTCCATGTTACCAGTCCCAGCCTTGACCTCAGAGTGAACCACTTTCTCTAACATTCCCATGGTTCCTCCAAAGACAGAAACCCACACTATTGTTGTGATAGCTTTTTATTTTTGAGTCTGCTTCATACTTTTGACTCTAAATGTATCATTATTAGTGTTTGTATTTTTAGAACCTATCACATTCCTTGGCATTGACTATGTGCTGAAAATATTTGTGGAATTCATATATAGATGGGCTGCTAGAAGGTCAGACTCAGTATCTATGGGGCGTTCTCGTCTAATCTGACATGATCTACCACTTTAACCTTATTTTTGGCAGCTGAATTTTAGGAGAGATGACATAATGAAATCCACATGAGATCACAGGTTAAAATATTTCATTTGTGAGTTTGCATCAGTTCATGTTTTTCACAATATAAAATGGCAATCTCTTGACCAAATCCATCACTTCAGCATAGATGGATCAAGTGTGTGGGTGTTGTGACTGGTGGTCCCTCTCGATGATGATAGATCATTGTGACTAACACACTGTCATTTCCTGACATAATTTACAGTTCACAATAGAGACCACAAGGGAAGATGGACGACTGCTTGGGGACCACCTGTTCCATGTGAGAAATGCAGTATCATTTTCAGCCCTTACAAAATCACCTCATCAGGAGGGTTTGAAAGCTAGTCAATGGACAGTGGGTAAACAAATATTGCAAGCAAGCTAAACATCAACAAATTATGGATTTCAGATAAAGCTAGTAGTTTCATACTGCTTCATTTAATATTACTAGAACTGTACTGGGTATTGTGGTATTACTAAAAGTCCGCAATACATTGAAATGAAGCCACAAAAATGAGCACTATTTCCTAGGACAGTAATATTAAGCCAGATATCATTCTGTGCAGTACAAGTGATTTGTTTATCTCAAGACTCTAAGTATTATGATTGAAAACAAAATGCATAGCAAATGTTCTAAATACAAGCTGTGAACAATAACATATCATTTATTCATAAACATACAAGAAAATAGAAGAAAAAAAATTTAGTAAACATTAGAAGAAACAATGTGTAACATTAAGAATTTTTTAATGTAAACTTGAATATTGTTGGATAGAATTCTATGTACCTACTGGGTTATCTATCATAGGTTGGTGGAGAGGACAATGATATCTTCCTAAAAGTTCATGGAATTGCTTAAAATGAAGACAGCATTTCCACACAAGAAACTCCAAATTCTATTAATTGTAACATAGAATTTTAATTGTCTTTTCCCTGGATTTCATTTTAAAATTTATAAAACAGTATAGGAAACAATTAAAAATGGTAGAATAAAAATGTTTCTGCCCTGTTCTTTGAAACAAATTTAAAACCAATACACAAAACAAA
This sequence comes from Hystrix cristata, assembly GCA_004026905.1. Taxonomy (NCBI): domain Eukaryota; kingdom Metazoa; phylum Chordata; class Mammalia; order Rodentia; family Hystricidae; genus Hystrix; species Hystrix cristata. Next base: position 42,231 of record PVJO010008086.1, on the reverse strand, counting down.
GAAGCAGCAAAGAAAACCTAGAGAGTCCTCAAAGATTTGTAATATTTTCACCTAGTTCAAATGAGGAAAATAGCAGGAAATATGTATCTCCATGTCCACAGGAACACGCAGAATTACTGAAAGGTAAGTTGCACTTTCTAAGATAGCAAGCCAGTGTACTCTTCACTGAAACAGCAAGAGCTCAGTTGCTTTGTAGGTTGTTGATCTATTGGCCAGAGTAGACTGTTAATAATGTAGAGAAGTAAATTGTCTACATACCTTTTTTTTGCAAACAAAAACCCAAAAAACCCCAAAAGAAAACGTAAAAAATTCTCAAAACAAAACAAAGAAAAAAACCAATCAGACTTGGTGAGTATAAGAAAAAATGTTGCCAATCTTTCAGTAGATCAACTGATTCACAGAAGTAGTATAACTTCCAAATAACTACTGGAAATCTAGTGGGATACTTCTGTGTTTGATATCAAAAATTCATACTGTCCTATTGAAAAAGCAAAACCTTAGTTTGTTGATCTATAATTCCAGATAACAAATTTGAATGTAAGTTACTTGAATATCCAACTCATTTCATTATTGCCCTTTCTAACATCCTCTTATACATAGTTGCCCTGGAAGAGAAAGGGGGAAATACAAATACTATATTATATTTTTTTCAAGGTAAGTGCCAAAACACTGAAAAGTAAAAAATACAACTTTCAAATTATAAAACTAAAGGGTACAGTACACACAAAGAAAAATAGACAGTATAGCAAAATAAATGTCACTGAACTATGGAGAATACAACATGAAACACAGAGCTAATTCTCATATCGGTTAAAAAAAGGGGGGGGATAAAGTAATCATTAGAAGTAAAAGACCCTCAATTTGGATCACAAAGTAATGTAAGAGCTATACATGGCATTTGTCTAAAGTAAAATAAAGGCTGAGAGTAAACTATAGGTAAACAAATTCAGCAAGAGTAATTTTATTATAATTCCACAGAGTTGAATTTGAAGAAAAACACATTAAACTACTAAATAAAAGACAATAATGAGAAGATTTTAAATCCATGATTCAAATTTGTTATGAATTTTCAGTAACTAAATAACAGTACCAAAACTCAAAATGCCAGATATTCAGCAAATACAGTCAGTAGGCAGAAACACAAGGGCAGCTCTTGATGGTTATATTAGACATATATTTATTCAATAATACTTAAAGGAAAACAATAGTTGAAATTAATATGTTGATAAACATCAAAATTTATACTTATAATGAAGGTTTTCTTTTCACTTGCCATTTGTGCTAATTTATACTTGTCAGCTTGACTGGATTAAGAGGTGGCTGTGTTGTGAATTAGTCTTCTAATGTTCACAGCTAAAAGTACTGTCAGGAGGTGAATTCCAATTGCAAGTAGGTGACAGGGGCATGGCTTTTCAGGGTATATGTCTTGCTTTTGTTGTTCTCCAGTACTCTGCTTCCCAGGCTACCATGAAGTGTGATTCTTTCCCCTACTATGCCTTTCCACCATTGTGCCTGGGTTGGAGCCAGCTGACCATGGACTGAACCCTCTGAAACCATAATTTCCCTACCTTTAAATTGTGAGTGTTAGGTACTTTGACTCAGCAATGGGAAAGGTGATCAACACACCATCAAAAATTGAAAATTGACTGTGTTTCATTTTATAAAGAAAACATTGTGCCAAGTAGATATTACACAATCATATTCTCAAACCTTTACATAGAATCAGAAAATGATACTGATTGATAGAACAGCAACTCTAAATCATAGAGGAATTAAAATACATAATAAAAAACACTTGGCAGAAAAATAAAAATCATTTTGTAGGAATAATAAATATAATATCAGATGCAAGAAAAGAGGTATAGTTCTCACGCTCAAAGTGAAAGTTATTGCTTTAAATATGCATATTAAAAAAACTGTAAATAAGTGATATAAATGTTTGGTATATGAATAACATCCCACAAAAGCACCAAATAAAGCAGAGAGAATGAATAAATGAATGTAAAGTTTAAGACAATAAATTGTGAATATAATTAATTCATATTTACTATATGAGTAATAAAATAATATGTAAAGGAATTATTTCTTTGATATGAAAATTTCAGATTCAGAATATAGTTATTTATTAGGTGAATTTATTATGAAAAAATAAGCAATTAAGATATTAAAAAAGCAATCTGAAAATAGATATATAATAACAAATGCTGAGATTTAAGAAATAAGTTTGTAAATGCTATACAGCGCTACCTTGGTTCATGAATTTAATTTGTTCCATGATTCTGGGGAAAATACTACATTGGTGTCTGTGTAAAAAAAAATGATGGCCATGGTCATGTTCATGGCCTGATGTAGAACTCACAAACAAACAAACAAAAATTTGCCAGATGCTTCTGTTTGTGAACCAAATTTTTTCCCATCAAAAGCATTTGTGAACCGAGGTATCACTGTACAGTATAGATTATGTTCTGGGAAATGGTAAATTATTAAATCTGATACCAGAGGATTAAGAAAATATAAAAAGGTTGATAATATTAAATGATAGAGTTGTCATAGCATGATTTCCTTGAAGAACATCAAGCAAGACAGCTTCCCAGATAAATTCTTTAAAAGCACTGAGGCAGAAGGAAAGCTATTAAAGGGGAGAGAGCCAGAGAGAGAGAGAAGCAAAAGCAAGCATGAAAGTGAGAGAAAGAGAAGTTTCCAATTTCCTTCTGTGAAATCACCATAACCCGATCTAAGATCTGACAAATAGTACACACATAGACAAACATACACGCACAGGCACACGCACAAGGGCACAATACAACTGCTCTCAACAAACAGCACAGAGGAATATTCCTACAAAAATCCTGAAAACTGCACTGGTAAATAGAAGCCAAAAGTATATTAGAATAATTACACATCATGACCAAAAATGATTTTCCCTAAGAATACAAGAATGACTTGATAATGGGAAATCTTTAAAACTAATTTGGGGTATGAAAGAAAATAATTCTGGTTACATCTATTTACAGATTCTGAAAAACGTGTTATGTAACTCACTTTCTACTAAAATTTATTTTTTTTTAAATGTAATGAAATATGAGTAGATACATAAAAAATTTCCTCAACTCACACACGTAAACAACACCCTTAAACACAAAAATAAGTCAGCATCATTTTTACAGATGAATCAAAAGAAAAATTACCATTAAATTCAAGACAAGAGCAAAACAAAGAATCATAAAATAGTAGGTGATAAATCCAAATATTCAACAACCATATGGTATATCAAGTTATACAGCAAAAATAATTGATAAAATCCCACATATATTCATGCTCAAAACTCTCAACAATATATCATAACTAATGATGAAAGACTAAATGCCTTTCTCCCAAGACTGAATAACACAAGGATATCCATTTCCATTTTACCACTGTTATCCAACATAGTACTAGAAGTTCTAACAAGTGCCATGAGACAAGAAATATAAAAGGCATACAGAGAAAGAACAAAGAAATAAATACTGTCCTTATTTGCATGATTATCTATGTGGGAAATCACAAGGAATATATAATCAAACCTCTCTAGAACTTACACATGAGTTTAGTCAGGTCTCTGTATATGTGGTCAACACAGTATGTCAAGTCCACTTTAATATTCTAACCAAAAACATATAGAAACCAAAATCAAGTAGCATGGAATATTACTCATGCAAAGGAGTTGACTATTGATACAAAAAATAACTTGGAAGGAATCTCAAGATAGTTATTCTCAGCGAAGAAAAGATAGCATATGCTATTTTTTCATTTAGACATCTTGGAATGATAAAATTAGACAAATGGAGAATAAATTTTTTTATTTTCAAGGATTCCGGGGGGGAGGGAAGAGGGCCACCATAATTATGAAAAGATACCAGGATTATCCAAGCGATGAAACTTTCCTGTATCTTGTAGTGGTGCTCACAGGAATCTACACATGTGACAAACATACATCCAGATGAAGTGATGCATTAGTTTCCCATTCCTCAGACGTGCCATTTCGCATTGTATCTTACACCCACAATTTAAAGGAGGAGACATTTAACTTGGCTCATGGTTTCAGGGACTCAGTCCATAGGAAGGTGATTCCAAGGCAGAAACATGGCAGGAAGGCATGGCAGAGCAAAGAATGCTTAGTTCATGAAGCTAGGAAGCAGAGCAGAGGAACGGTGCCAGAATAAAAGACCAGATAGAATAATCAAGGTCATGCTTCCATCCAGACTCATCCAGAAATGTGCCTGACTAATCCCCAGGGTGGCGCTCAAGCAATGAGGTTGACACAATTACCTTAAGGACCATAACAGATGACACCTGAATAAAGTGGACAAATTGCATCTTCCTAGTTGTAATACAATATGTAATGTCTTAGTCACTTTCCTTGTTGCTGGAGCAAAATCCAGAAACCAACAAATTAACAGAAGAGTTTGGCTCACATTTCAGTCCTTAGTTGGCTGGCTCTAAGGCAGGACAGCAAGACACAAGAGCATGGCAACTCATGGCATAGCAAACAGAAAGCAGCCTGAGATCCCGGCAGGAACAAGGGAGGGGATATACCCTCCCAGGCCACATGCCCAGGGACCAACATCCTTGGACCAGGTCTTATTCCCCAACAGCGCATTTAGCTATAAACTCACCAGAGGACTCACACCCTTATGATTCAGTCATCCCCTGAAAGCCCACCTATGGGCGTGTGAGGCTTTGAGGGAACATCTAGCTATAAACTATGACATGTGGAATGATACCAGTAAGGGCAGCGAGGTGAAAGGAGTAGGGAATAAGCCTGTATTACTTTTTAAAAATACCACATTGATGTACAGCAATCTAAAAATTAAACATTTCTAAAATGTTAACATGATTTTACAGGTCCATAAATATGCAAAATATACACTGAAAAAAATTGCAAAATATGAAAATGGGAACATCATCTCTAACTTATTAATTTTTCAAAAATGGGCCAAGACTATGAACAGACAATTCACAAAGAGAGAAAAATAAAAGATTTTTAAATATATGAAAATATACTCTTTGTTCATATGAAATTGATTCAATTCAAACTACAACAAGGTAGTTTTTTTAGTGATCATATTTGTAAGAATCAAAAGTTTTGAAAATAAAGAGCATTGGCAGATGTAAGAGTGAAAGCATTTTGTGTACCATTGGTGGGAATATAAATGATATATCATTTTGCATGCAATTTGGCAATACCTAGCACAATTAAAAATTCACTTGTTGATTGCCAAAAGTTTCACTTTTGGCATTTGTTTAAAATGTATGGTAGCCCATGAAGGAAGAACATTATATATAACCATCGTACATAATAAGGAAGGAGTGGAAACTTCATAAATATTCATTAAATACCAGTGAGTCAATAAATCACAGCATAATGTATAAGGAAATGCGGTATTTGGGGAAGTGGGGTAGCTCACTTTCCTGTTACAGAGTAATGCTCTACTTGCTATGTAAAGAGAAAAATTATAAAGTCATGTAGTATATGTGACATATCCTCATTTTAACAGAATATATATATATATATATAAAATATATATACACACACATATACCTGCTTGTGCATGTTTCTGGAGAGTTCAAAAGACACTTAATAGTGACAGCTGGGGTCTCAGGTTAGAGAGCTGGATCCATCTCTATAAAGGCCATTGTGAAGCTTGAAATATTCACTGTGTTTGCGACAGCCTAACATTTGATCAGTACATTCTAGTGGCTAGTTAAACATTTATTGAGTTAACCTGTGCAATATTTCTACGTTATTCATCCTCAAGCAATAACTTTTAACATTGCAACCATTAATTATGTTTGCTGAAAACACTATATGTCTAGCAAACCTTTTCTAATAGATAATAGATACCCATATTTACTCTCTAAATATTTTCCAGATTATGCAAAGTATTTGTAAGTTTTACTTATGTGCATATTTCAATTATATCCTACAACTAACTTATTGGCATTTTTACAAGAGTTGTAGTCCTGTGTAAACTCTAACGGTCATGTATTTTGCTCCTTTTTCTTTATTGGTTTCTGACTGCTTTCTATAGTACCCCCCCCCCCCCGCTTTCTGGCAGTTCTTCCCTAGACTTTTAACATTAATGACCTACCATATTCTATTACTATATTCATGATTTATTACTTTTCTTTCTGGTTTCTTTTTATTAATAAAATGCTAACTTTAGAAAAGATACTTGAGCATGTTCTTTTTGTTCTGCAAATTTGCTTTGAAATCTATTTAGAAACTGCAGTTTTTCCTCCCTACCTCCATCCGCCTACTTTTCTATGGAACAACAATTCCTTCCCCACCCCAAGAACTATTGGCTCAGGCCAGCAGTTTGTCATAAAATATTCTACATGACATCCATGCTTTGTCCTAGCTCTTCCATTTCCTGCAGACTCTTAAAGATCTTTTTTTAATATCGTTATTCTCAAAACCATCAATTTCCATGTTAGGAGGAGCGAAGCCTTTGCAATTACTCTTTGTAATACTTCCCTGACTTCTTTTTTTAAGGACTTCATCCTGTATTCTTCATTTAATGTATTCTTTTGAAGAGTTAGTCTTTTCTGTCTTTCTCCCCTCTTATGCTCTTTAGCAGAAATGGTGAGGATCTGCTGCCTTGCTGTGGAGTGAGTTCTTTAGTTTATTCCCCTGGCAGTCCAGGCCCCGATCTTCAGTTATGAATTCTCTTGTCCATGTTTTCTGATAACCTCCAGCTTTGCTCTTTGGAAGGGCCTTCCTTCCACTTTCCTCTCTGGTCACATTTTGGGTAAACACTAAGGCGCGTCCTTCCTAAAGAGCACACTTGTGTTGGAAACCATTGCCTCTGAATATGGGTTCATGATCTCGTAGACTGTTTGTGAGCAGTGTGTTAGCCCCCTAAATGTGGTAGAGTTTCATCAGAATAGCTTTTTGGTCATTTCCAAATGTGCATAAACAGAGCCAAAAAATGAAAAAAATGACATTTTTAAGCTCGAGGACTCTGGTCTTTTATTTATAGATCTCTGTGCTCTGGCCGTACAAATAATTTTCAGCTTGCTGTCTGCTGCTCTGAGGACCTCTGAAATAACGCAGTATCTTTGCCAACAGGCTAACTACTTTTGCGTGCTATGGCACCAGTCATATTTATTGCTAAGACTAGAATTCTCAGCCACTTCTCTTAACTGTTTCAATTTGAGGAATAAGCATTTGGCCTTTTCAACCCTGAAAGTTTTCAAATTAACCAGGCTCTCGTTCAACTGAGATTGGAGGTTTGTAGACAAAGAATGCCTCCTTTAGAAACGATGTATGTCTTTCCACTTCAGGTCTCAGTCTGACCTGGTAGTTCCACCTTGAATTCATCACTTTCTTTTCAGGATTTTGTTGGCAACTCAAACCAATATCCTGCATATTATCTTACCAGTTGTCCTCAACATATAGAACCTTTGTTGGCACGTGGTCCGCCTTCCGGTGTGTATCAGTTGATGAGCTGACTAAGTATCTTGTAGGTGTACAAAAAGGCTCACGAGGTTTGCAGCTTTTGGTGGCTGGCTCCTTATGTACCTTTTCTGTACTTGAAGCACAAACTTCCAATTACCAAAACAGTTGGATTGAACTTTGATTACATATAATCAGGAAAATAAGAAATAGTGGAAATGAAAGTAGCTTAATCAAAACAGAAGTTTATTCCTCTTTCATGTGAAAAAAAAGTTCAAAGACAGGTCACACAAGGCTGCTCTGGTGGCACCAGTTAATTTTCTTCCTGCTAGTCCGTATTTACCATGAGACTTTGTTATCTGAGTTTACCTATAGTCTAAATTTTTTCTGATAGTTCTGGCCATTATTTACATGGTAGTAGGAAGAGATAGGATGGATGAAACACTGTCCTTCTCTTTTGAATTACTTGGTTCCCGCTAAGAAAACTTTCCAGAACATTATCGCAAAATAGTGAGTTTAGCCAGGACTTGGACATACAATTTCATTTTGCTATGAGGGATTATGGAAAGTATAGTGCTTTATTTGTTAACTGACAACAGGATTTGGTAAATAAAAAAAAAAAGGAGATCATACGTATTGGATTGTGCAATTAAGTTTCTACCAGAGAAGTAAACTTATTGTTTGCCTTGAGACTTTTATTTTTTTAGTTAAGCTTTGACATCTTAAAAGGACAGAAAATATTCCCCCTTCTTTATCATCCTCATATTATAATTTAAGTCATTCCTATTATAACAACAATTTACTCATCTTCTATATACATGTGCCACATTTCCAACCTCTATGAAAATTAATTTTAGTTATTACTCCAGTCTTATTAAAAAACATAGAATCTTTTTCCTTTATATAGCACGACATTTCTACATTTCTTTTACATAGACCTTGTCAACCTGACTGGTTCATTTCCTTTGCTTTTACATACACTGCAGATTGCTACTCTGTTTATCTAAATAGATTTTTCAAAACTGGATATAACCTTACAGACCAGTTGATTTAATATTATCATTTTGCAGACAAAGATGCTGAGGTTGGGGGAAAATATATTAAGTTACTCATGTCATGTGTAAAGGAATTAATAAATAGTCTTTAAGCTTATATGCTTGGATTTGTTTTCAATTAACCCTGTCCAGATATTGTTATTTTCATCTCCCACCACCAAAAAACAAAACAGAATCCTTGTCTAGCTTTTTAAGTTATGTAGTCAGTCTCCTTCCAACCATTCTTACTATACACAGAAGATAAGTCATGACCCAAAATAATATTTTCTTTTCAAATCTCTCTTGTGGATGGGAATGGAGTATATATATTCATAAATCTGATATTTCCTTTCTCTGAGGAAATCACACATTTGACCATATATTTCCCTCCTCAAAGCTCATATATCTCTGATCATTTACATTTATGTGATTGGCAATTCTTCACTTTTTTTTTTTCCCTGTAGCCACAGCAAAAAGCCCTGAAACAAGTTCCCATCTACACAGAAATAATCTCTTCTCTTATTCCTTCTTCAAAAATGACTCTGTTCCTTTCCCTGGTCTGCTGTGCTCATTGATTAAGGCAACACAACTCACAGACTACCTTTGACATACCAAATACCAAGAAATCCATCTTATAGGTTAAGGCAGGAGCACACAACACAAATGATTTGGAAACGTGTATTCTGTAGGATCCCAGGAACTCCTTTTCAAGTCCCAGGTCACTTTCCTTATTATGATGTTGCTATCGTTTTTCTTTATCGGCAAAATACAGCAAATAGCAAACAGACATAAAATGTGTTTGTTGTTGTTGTTGTTGTTGCTTTGTGCTGAAGTTTAGACTCTACATTGCTTTATTCTCTTTTGTTTAGTGTTTCATTTGTAGTAACTTGCGGTGGTTACTTCATTAGGAGAAAGGAACTTTGGGTTTGGAGTTAACTGGGACATTCCAGATTTAGCGCTTTCATGCTTATGGGCTACATTTTTGGTACAGTATTATTGAAGTTTTGTTTTTTTTCACATTAAATTCTACATGAGTTTTCATTTTCATTTTTTCACTGATGTTTTGGAGGTACACTTGACCCCTAACTTCTGTGCTCACTTTCTTATTTATTTTCCCCTGCCACAGCTCTTTCCACTTTCCCCTTCTCCTAGATACCACCATTATATTCTTCCTTAACTGCACTATTGCTTTCTAAAATGGAGATAATCAAGCACATATCACCTAGTGAGATGATCAGCATTCAATAAACAGAAATTGTTCCTATTCATTAAATCAGCTTCACTGTACTTCTGTATGGAGGGTATGGCTGGCATGAAATGAATTAACCCAATTGTAAGATATTGACATGGCTGGTTAAATACTATTCAGCAAATTATTATTATAGCAAGGCAAAATAAATTGATCGAAAGTCTCCCTCATTGACTTAGATTAAACAAATAACATGACTTCGTTCTTGCAAATTACACTTCCCTTACAGAACTCTACTTCACTTTAGTTTTTACTGTGTTAAAATGAAACAGAAAAAGAAGAAAAGAGTTTTCAATAAGACACACTGGACTTTAAAACAGCACTATTAGAAACCATTATGTGACAATGGGTAAGTTCTTTGAACCCTTTGTAGCTCTTTGGGTAAGAATTGGGGAATATTGTAACTACCTCATTGGGATGATATGAAAATTAAATTGAAATAGCCATATCCTGCTTGCCTGGTGGATGCTAAAGTGCTACAAAAATTAATTTGCTTCTCCCTTTTCTATATCGCTTATTAAATCCTGGATCATTGAATCCTGGACTATATTTCCAGAGCAGTATCCATTTATACATATATCCATTTATCTACAGCTATATATTCATATATGCATATATTTTTCTTTCCTGTGTTTATTAAGGCCTTGTTAGTTATTTTTTATTATATCACCAAGAGTCTACAAGTTGTAATAATATTCTGTTACATCTTTCACAAGAAGCCATCAAGAAGAAGGTAAACTAGGAATCTGGATAAGGAAAATAGAGCTTTAAGCACAGAACGAGCCTATTGCTGGGCATACCTGTTTTCTTGGAAGTTGCAGTTCAGTATGCCACTTCCTGGTGGTAAAGAATTGGTATGATTTTATTTTGAATAAGCTTTGAGGGGAAAAACTATATTTCTTCTGCATTTTCTCATCTTATCTAAATAAAATGGCAACCGATTTAGCTAAAAGCTCTTCAGGAACTAGTCCTATAAACTTAGCTCTAAGTAACTAAATGTCAATGTGATAAAAAAGAAAAATTTACTTCACGCCAGTTCTGAAAAATGTGCTTTGCTGCGGCTCCGAGAGCCTTTTCGGTATCCTCTTGGGGTCCATTCATTTAGTTTTTGCATAGCACAAATTCCCAGGGAGAGTCTGTGTGAAGTAACTACAATCTTTCTCTCAGTGGATGCTGGCAAGGAAGCACGAGAAAGGCTTGTGATCACTGTGCTGCATGATGAGCGCCTTTCTTTAGAAGATCCAGCCTGCACAGATCTGAGGAAGGAGGCTCCCGCTCCTCATGCTCACAGGAGACGAGGAGCTGTGGTCCGAGTCTGACAATGGAAGGGTGATGGGCTCGGTCCAGCAACGTGACATTTCACAGAGCAGACTCTAACATCCTTTACTCAAAGGTCAGAAACGCGCTCCACAGGCACGAGGATGGTAAGACAGATCTGAATAGTAGCAAACACCAGGAAAAACACCCTTTCGCTTGTGTTCCTACTCAGGCTCCTTCCCAGGCCACCAGCGTCTCTCTGACTGACTTGCCCTCTCGCCGCTCACTTTTCTCTCACCGGCCCCACTCACGTCACGCTCACCTTCTCTCAGTTTGTGGAACACTCCCTGTGCTGATTTGACCCTGGGCCTTCACGTGTTATGTCCTCTGTTTGGAAGTTCCTTTGTCTTCCTTTTTGCCTGGGTAAGTCTTACCTAACCCAGTCACAGTCCCAGATTCGGTGCCTGGGGAAGAGGCCAGCTGTGCAAGCCCTCAGTGTGCTAAGTGCTTGCGTGCCACCACAGCTTCAGCTGCTTAAGAATCAGCGTCTGCCTCGGCATTTCCAGAACTGCCCCAGTTTTCCAGTGCAAAAGGAAAAGTTCATGGCCCTGGCTGGGGCAGGGGAGACCAAACTCCTTTTCCCCCGGGGGGAGGAGGTGAGGCACCCATCAAGCTTTCTGTCAAAACTGTTGTGCTACTTCCACCCCCAGGCAGGGACGCCCACCGTTTCCACTCTCACTCCAGGCTCCACAGAAAAACACCATCCAGTCTGCCTCCACCTGGCCTTCCTCGTTTCCGCGCAAGGCGCCCCCTGGAGGCCACGGCGGGACATAGCACTCTGTCCTCAGACCTGGTTGCAGCCCCGTGGAGGAAGGCGCAGGGACAGATACAGCAGGGTGCTAAAAGCAAGCGGCTGAGAACACTGTTGGGCGGGAGCTGGAAGCAGTAGAAGCTGAGCTTGCAGGTGAGCCGAGACTCCAAGCCCTTGGCACAAGCTCCGGTGTCCCATTTGATTTTACTGGGAAAAAAGCCCCAAATTTAAGGTGGGGGGGGGGGAGTATTAAACATTGTAACACAACAAACACAGGACTCCAGAAGCTTGGCTGTTCTGAGAAGAAGGTCCTGCGTGACTTCACTGGCCAGGTGTCTATGAAGCTGGCCTTGTTCATAACTAGTTCCACTTCATTTATATTCTGTTTAAATTACATTGTTTCCCCCACTATAAGCTGAATAGGGACAGAGACCTTTCTGTAGTAAAAATTTAATATGTATTTGTTGACTGCATAAATGAATAGACTAACGAAGTTCTTCTGTTACTTGGCGCATGCGCTGACTTTCCCTGGAAGACTCGGGCGGCAGCCAGCGTCTGCTGCTCCCTGTGCTAGTCGTTGGTGTTTGCCTCTGCTGCCCCTTCATGGTCTCCTGGGGGAAGTCGTCATCTTTCCCCAGCACTATCTGGAAACCTCGAGACGGGTTTCTTAGCTTCCAGCTTCACATTAGAAACTACAGACACTATCTTGCCACGTTTCTTCTAAATTCTGATAAATGTTTTTCCGTCTATTGTTGTTAAAGGGTTAAAATCTTGACTTCTTCTGATGTCCAAAATCTGCTCGAATATGGTCCCAGTGTCTTTTGTAGCGTGAATCTCTTACTATTTCTGCTTTAGATGGAAGCACAGTTCTCCTTCCCAGCCCAGATTAAGGAACTGATTACCTATCGCTTCTCCAGTGAAGTCTCTTTGCATTCTCACATTGCTTTGAAAGATTGTGTCCCCTCTTTGCACGTCAAGAGCCCTTTGTTATGCTATAGCACTGATTGAATACATGGTCAAGTTGAACTGTCAACCGCTTCATCTTAGAAACGGAATTTCTATTATTTAATATCAACTTTTTGAATGCTGCTCAGTGTTAAATTCAGTTAATATTTTAGCTAATTATATTAAGGTTTTTGTTGCATCCATGTTAGGTATCAGGAAACAAACAAGAAACAAAGCCATGACTCCTTACCTCTTTAACCTCCATCATCTCATAGGAGACTTAGAAAAAATAAACATAAAATCAAATGCAATATTATAAGCACTGTACTGGACACAGAAAGAAAGATGCTTTTGACAGTGAGCACATTTCAAGAGTTAGGAAAATCATAAAGATGAGACAACTAGAAATTATATTCTCTGAGAATTTGAGAATTAGTTTCCAGAAAACAAAGACAACTATGGAATAACTCAGAAGTCATTCAACCGAATCAAATTTTCATTTATTTTTCACATTCTGAAAAGTCAGAAATAAGAAAATCGTAAGTGGATATTGTGAAGGGTAGATTGTAGACAAAGGGAAAGAAGACATTTCTAAAAATAAGACTATTGGATATAGCGTGAGCATCCTCAGAAAAAGAGGACATTCAGCTGGTTGCATTTGCTCACGGAGATGCCAGATGACTAGCATCTGACATGGACAGTGGAAAGAAAGCAGAATGTTCATGGTGAAAAGATTTGATGTAGCAGTTAGTGATCGGAGATGCAAAAATCAGAATCTTCGTCCTGGCTCTTCATTTTCTTGATCCTGTGACACAGGCGTGGACCAATTCTGTTTTCTCATCTGAAAAATGGACTTCATAAAACCTGTTTCCGAGGGTTTCTGTACAAGTTAAATAGGAACGAGTAGGTGAGAGTACTTTGTAAACTATGAAAGTACCATCTAAACTATCAACTGTTGACACACGATTATTATGTATATTGATTACAACAAAAATGGAATAATTATTTTTTCTTCTTACAGATAAGTAAAGGATCAGATTGCAAGGGACCGTCCCACAGTGATGTAGCTGGTCAGTCAGTGGCGAGGCTGCGTCACAATTTTACGCACAGAGCAGAGAATGATCTCCCCTGTAACTTGCTGCCTTGTGATGTCCTGGAGCCTGATCACTTACATTCCCAGAGGGCCTGGGACTGAAGTCACTCAAGGCACGAAAGACTCTTTAGACATCCTCCTCTAAATGAAATACCTGTTCCTTCACTCAGGATACTTGAATGATAATAACAATGTTGGCTACATCTACCCTTTTTCTAGTACAAAATAGCTTTCTTTAATGTATCTTGACAAGGATTTTTTTGTTTGTTTGTTTAGAAACTTTAACAAGATATAGAAAATGGATTAATCTAGATGAACTCACTACATGCTATAGAGCACCACTACGTAAATGAAATTACGTATAATAGGCAGAACAATTACTATTACTTCTGATAGCCAGCTTTCTGTTCCGATAACAAACTCCTGCAATAACTTATAAGGAAGAAAGACTTATTTTGGCTCACAGTTTCAGAGGTTCAGTCCACGGTCACTATGCCTATTTACTTTGAGTCTGTGACACAGAGGCTGAGAAGGCTGCTCACCTAATAGCATCTCGGAAGTGAAAGGGTGAGACAGGAAGTGGCCAAGTCTCTGCTCGGTAACATTCCTCCTTCCATTACCCCTCCCCACAAAGGTTGGACATCTCCCAGTGCCATGAACTGGGAGCAGGCCTTCAACACACAGCTCACTGGCCTTTGGGGAACACTCCGCATCCCAACTATAGCAACTACCACCCGCATCACTACTGTGACTGACGGGATCACAGCTATGTTCCTTTTCTATCCACTCGGCACCCTCGTCATGCGTGTTCTCTTGTTTGGATGTTCTCGTTTTCAATCCCATGGTGGCCGTTGCTTTGTGAAAGGGGATATACCCTGGACAAGATGTTCTCAGGAATGATTCAGTGTTCAGTCATATGAATGCACATGCTTTCTGCCTACACTAGTAACAATTTAAAAACTGTCTTGATGCTTATTCCTGATTGCTGATACATAAAGGTTTCTAAGGAGGACATTTAGGAGATGTGATTCTCTTTTTTTCTCTACAGCCGCCTAATGATCTTTGTGAAAATTTTCTGGGGTTTCAATAGTGGGGTTTTTATGGTTTTCCATGCATTTAAGGGCAGAAAATGAATACCTTCTAGGCTGAATGCTACTTTGTGTACCCTCTGCTATCACTCACAGTCCTTTCTTCTGTCTTTTCCCATTTCTTACCATTAAAAGCTCTCCTTCACCCATTTACAGAATTTGGAATTAAAAGCTCTTTTGCCGCAACAAAATGTTTTCTCAACGGGCGCTTGCTATTTAACTGTTTGAAGACCACTACACCTGGGTTATGCTTTTATATTTTTAATCTTATAAATATGCACCAGGAAAATTGAGAAATTGGTTGTATACAACCAGTCCTTGAAAAAAATCCCTTCTTTGATTTTCTTTTCTAAAAACTCACCATTCACCAGCTAAGTAGCTTGCGAAAATTTTTGTGTTCTTTTTATCTATCAAAATGTATAATTGTAGGCACTTATGAATTTTTTAATCACATGGAGTTGTAACGCCAACTCTCTTGGTTGGTGTTCAGTAGTACCGTAAGAAGTAGGTCAGTAATGAAGCTTTAGCCCCACCTGCAATTCAGCCTCCCAATACATTGGGAAAATATTCCTCCCCAGGATGTCACAGCAGGGTTTCTTGCCTCTTTTCTATTATGTGTACATTTATATATTCTATATATTTATAATGGAATTTATAACTTCATTGGAAGGGTATATATCCTATCTGTGAAGCTAGCTGTTGCCTTTGACTTTAGAGTCGGAAAGAAAAACGAAATGCTTTAATTTCAATGCGCTTGGTAGGAAAGGAATAAAGGGCGCCAGTCACAGCGCCATCTCTCGGTTTTTTGTAAACGTCTCTGGGCCCTTGGGGAAAGGCCTACTTTGCCCTCTAGGCGGCAGGGCCGCACATTCCCTGTAGCGTCCACTTTCGTGGGTAAGGGCCATTATAAGCACTATCCATTCATATTCCATTAAAAATGATTGAATATTATACATCAAAAAGTAGAAAGAAAATGTTTAAGGTTTTATAAATGCCAGCAAAATGATTAGAGCTCACAAAAGCTTTGAATTCTGAAGCTTGGCTTCTATCTTGTCCTTACATAAGTATCTTTGATCTTCCCTTTGCCCAGCTTTTTAGATGACTTTAATGTGGTCTTATGATTGTTTTATTATTTTAAGAGAATTAGTCATACTTTTTAAAAATAGAGGTTATTTTTAAAAGAAAGTTTCCATTCCATTACAGATCAGGGGATTTCTCAAACTAGATGGAATTAGTGTTTGCTTTCCATGTATTACAGCTGGTAGAAATTGAAAGAGTATAGTCAGACTCAGTGGCACAAGCCTATAACCCTAGCTACTCCGGAGGCTGAGGCAGGAAGTTTTTGAGTTCGACACCAGTCTGGGCAATATAGAGAGACCTTATCTCAAAATAACAAAACAAAAACAGACAAAATAAAAAAAAGAAATTGGAAGAGCTAAGCTGTAATTCTGGGTGTTACATAAAATGATTATGTGACCTTGGGAAAATCAGTTTGTGATAGACTTTACTTTTTCCTCTTTCTACAATAAGGTACTTTGTTATCTCTTTAGGATTAATAGAGTTAGTTAATTTAGAAGCGATTTGAAAACTGTTTTACCAGTGTGAGGCATAGTTATTAACATAAAAATCCAAGTTTTAGGGTTAAGCTTATAATGTATTCTTTAATAAGAAGATATTTGCAAAGGAAAACCAACCTCCCTGCAGGTCTTCTGTTTTCCTGGTAATTCCCACCCCGGCTGGACCTCTCATGTGTGAGGGCTGGTTGCCAAGGTCTGCAGAGCTGTCCTGCGGAAAACCCCTTCGACACAATCTCTCAGGACAGAGGTGGGCTGCAGATACACCTGGAAGTCTTCATTTCTAATCACAAGCTATCTGCTAAGTCTCTAAATGATATAATTTTAGTTATTATGATCCTACAAACACTTTCTACTTGTCTTACTTGATAAATAATTTTTGAGCACTTTCTTTAAAAGAGGCACTGTTCTAGGCAATGGAGATACCACACAAACAAGAGACCAGGTCTTTCTTCATCGAAGGAGAAAGGGATGCCAAATGCCGTTTTGGTGAAGTAATATTTTGCCAGAAAGTCAGGCATAGGTTCTATTTATAATGCAGTAAAACTGACCTTCCACCTCTGTTTATTCTCCTTGTAGCTATGAGCCCAACCATTTTCCATACTTTAGGGAAGCAATTTCCAACCAAGCCACATGCAGTCGTCTACAGTGATTTCTGTTGTGTTTTGTCATGTATCTGTTCTGGTCTTTTGATTGTTACATTCAAACCCATTTCTCCTAAAGTATTTGCCATGAAAACAAATCCATTAAAGTGTCTGAAAAGTCTTATAGTAAAGAACTGTCTTTCACTTAACAAAGAATTTCCAAACTTATTTTGACCATAGACTGCTCCCCCCCCCAAGCCCCAATACCACCTCTTGGTTATTGTTACAGAGGCTGGGAACCAATGTATTAAGCAATCTTCAAAACACCTATTAGCTTATTTCTTATCATTCTCTTTCAAAGGATAAGACTTGCTAAAAAGGTTGAAAGAAGACCATTGTTTCCCTTAGAAATGTTATCAAATTTTTAAAAGTCATATAGCTAAAATGTAAGTAGTAGATTGTTTTCATGACTGAACGATAGCACATACAAAGCATCATTTTTTTAAGATTAGCACATTTATTTAAAATAGAGAATAGAATTAAATCAGTAGTTATTAAAGTATGACAATATTCTGATGGTTTGAAAGCAAAAAAGGTTAATTGTGTGAGTAAGGTGCTAAAATGATAAGTGCTATAGCTACATATTTAGGCAAATCTAATCATTTTCCTAAAGTTTTTAAAGGCTCCACCTCGAGATATAATATCTATTTGACATGTAAACTAAAGCTGTTGTGCAATATTGAGACATGAGTTGCAGTCTTGAGTTTGGAGTTTTTTCCCCATTTTCTTTACCTTCATCCATCTTTTTTTCTTATTTGCTTTCATAAAAACTCTATAAATTTTTTCTGATCACAACAACCAGTTTAGTGGTGTTTTGTAACGCTGCTATGAGTAAGTTTTATGCAGTTCTTTTCTGGTGTGTAGTTTTGTTAGAAGGCTGCCGCAGGGACGTGGACCTGCTTCTCCAAGCAGATGCGGACCCTCCATCAGTGCTCACCACTGCTGTAACCTTGCCCAGCATTCTCCTGGCCTTTGTCTCTGTCTTCCAGCAGGTTCTGCCAGATTCTGCCTTCTTTGGGCCCTTTTTTCTTTTCACTTTACCATCCTCGCTGGGAAATACACCTTTTCACATTGTCAAATAATTTCTCTATACACTTGACTCCAAAAAGTATATCTCTAAGCAAAATGTTTCCCTGGAGTTTGAGGTCCAAATATCCAATAGGACGTGGCCCTTGCCTGTGGCATGATCAACTCAATCACAACACATTGAAACTGAACCCTTCACTTCCTAACATAACCCACCTTGACACTGAGCAAATAATACAGATCAAGCTTAGGTTTGTTTCATTTTATATTTTACAGACCTCTCTTCCAGCATCTAGGGTATTTCACTCTTCTTATCTGTTCAGTGATGATTTCTATTATAATCTGACATTTGCAGGATCAAAAAAATGGTTTTTTTTAAAATCCTTTTAACCTTGCCTATACATTTCATTCTTAGAGAACAGCATCCAGCTTGGGATGTAGAAAGTTCTAGAAGCACATATACACTGAGCAGGTAGTTCCAGGGGAGAAATGAAAACACAGGATGTGTTGGGAAGAGATGCACTGGTAAGGTACACAAAGATGAAGATACGCCTTTAAGGAGGGAGGGAGTTTCATGGGAAAAAGGCAGGTTCCCCTTTACCATATAACGGATCGTGAGAGTGAGGGTGACTGACCATTATTGAACCAGGTTAGGCTGATATAGCAAAAATTAGCCAGACATTTTTGTCTGTACTGCCTCAACCTCTAATAGAGTATAACTTTCACCTCTCATCTTTATCAGACCTGGTCCTCAGAGATGGCAGAAACCCCACCACATTCCTCGCTCTATCTATGGTCCCTGGCTTCACAACAAACACAGTAAAATCTTAGCAAACAATATTCTATGAATATATAGTCTAAAGGAATTAGTCAAACTTTCTGCATTCTACATTTCTAATATATAATATAAGGATTTAGTAATTACCTTCGTGGTTATATTAATTAAATGAGAGGGTGTATGCAAAGCAATAATCACAAAGCTTGAGTAGACAGTAGTATAAAAATCTGTTACTTTAAAACCAGGGCTGTTTCCAAATGTTGGAAGAGAAATGGAAGACAGAAGGAAGAAATAATAATGTGTTTTGAGAGCCCACTAACTGTCCGTGTGGTATCTATGCTTATTTCAGGAGCCTTCTCAGCGCTGTGAAGGGGGTGGGCACTCAATAAGAAGGAAAAAGATGCCTCATGAAATGAAACTTTCTCAAATGGTTTAAAGTAGCATTGGATTGAAAACCCCGATGTCAGTCTGACCCACAAGTAGAAATGGAATGTTTTCAGTGGTGATTCAGAAGCCGGGAGTCAGCTAGGAGGGCAGGATGTGGCCTCACACATAAGGTGAACTCGTGACGTTAGTTGTGTAGAGAAGCTGATGCAGCCTCAAGCAAGACTTTTTACATTAACTAGTATTGCTTAATATTTAACAAATGTCTTCTGTACAAATCACAACTTATTGTTCAATGGTCCTGTACCTCTAGGAATGTTTCAGAGATTTCACACACACACACACACACGCACACACACACAAATCACTGGAAGGAAAGGGTGGTGTTGTCAGGAAGCAGCTTCAATAGACCAAAAAGTTATCTTGGGAGATCTATGCAAAGGGTTCGCCTGTTACTTCTCGTTTAAGGAGCACTTTGGTTCTATTACCTTGTGTATGAAAGACCCCATTGTTTTGTGGGTAATGATAAATTGATCTATAATCACTCCTGTTTTTGTCTCTATCTTTTCTTTTCCATCTCAGACTTGCTCTGAGGTCTTTTGAGTTTTCGTTCTTCCACACTAACAGATTTGGCACAGCAGCTTGGAAAGCCTCTGGAAGTGGAAGACCAACACATTTAAATATGTAGTGCAGCTAAGGAAATGATACAGTTAAATTCACTCTCAAAGATGACAGCGATGCCATATTCAAAGGTCTAGAGGAAAACTTTAGGGGAGTTTGACTGCATCACCTTCCTTCACACAGGTCCAAAATCCTTAAACTGATCTAACAGCCTGGGTTAAATTGCATGGTGGACTAGTACTCTTAGCATATGAAATAGAGTCATTTTGCTATTTTGCTGTCTGCATGCCCATAACAGACAGGAGACTTTCTTGAATGATTTTGTGGATAATAATTTAGCCACCCACTAGGCTGGCCCCAGAAATATTATCTTCTGACTGATTCTTAGAGGAGACTTAGGTTTATGTGGTAAAAACTGCTTTGTAGGTCTATAGAATAAGGACAAATGAAGACCTTTCTTGGTAATTAAATCCTTAAACAACACATTCATCATTCTCCTATGGGATAAAATTAGTTACTAAAGTACTTAATCTTTAGAAATACTTGCGTATGCTCTTTATGGTCTTAGTGCAGTTTAAAAATAAGAAGTGGTTTTTGGATAGCATCAATGTAAAATTATGTCAACTGTGCAATCAATGAGAAATCACCAGCAGCCACAAAAATCATGTGGAATGCATGACATGATAGAGACATGGTCTCCCTTGTATTTAAGAATGAAAGCAAGTATTCTTGTTACTGGCTGCGTTTTTAAAAAGCAAAACAAACTATAAACTCCTTGAATGCAAAATCAATTTTTCATCATCTCCTTCCATTTATAACCCCACAATACTGGCAATTTGGGTTAGAGCTCAAAAGCTCTAGCTTTCCTAGGGCTGCTGTCCATGCTCAAATAGGCTTTTAATGAAAGTGTGCCATTTACTGCAGCATGGCCATGGACAAGTCACTTAAATTTCTTGTGCCTTGGTTTGCTGACCAGTCATATTGGGAAACTAATATTACCTACTTCATGCGCAGATTGGAGAAGATAATAAACTGAGATTGCTTAGAATAGTGTCGACTATGTAGTAAAACCTATATAAATATTCCTTATTATTATTGGTGTTTCTATTGTTGTTACCATAATCATCATTAATATTACTGATGCACAGTTTTATAATTGAATGTTGGAAACACTGTATGTTTATTGAATGAGGAATAAACTAATGAGTATACCCAAATTATATTTCTTTGCACTTTTTCTCTTCATTGAAAAAAAAAAAAAAACTACTGCAAGGTTAGATAATAGGGCATTCTTGTTTAGCAAACATGAGAGAAATATCTTCAGTGTTTGTCTCATCCTACCTCTACTCCAGCTTGAGCTAGTGACAAAGGAGGCTGCGGGCTAAGCAACTTTGTCTTCATAGTGAACTAAAGGCTAACGTGAGTAGGGGGTAACAGATCACCCTGCCATAATGCCTTTACTAAATGTTGGCATGGTGTTTTTTTGTCTCCTGACACCTGCATTTCTTGGGCATTGTATCAGTTAAGATGGCTCTATAATAAGTAAAAGAAAGTCAAACATGAATTGGCTAAATCTGCAAAAATATTGTTCTTCTACCTGAAAGTCTAAAAAGGGCATGATTCAAGGGGTAGCTTCTTATATTTTTTTCTTCTGAAATTGCCTTAGGTCTGCTGTCCTCTGATTTCTGGTTTTATCCTAAGGTGGTGGCCAGTTCCTAACCCCACAGCTGCATGTAACAAAATCTAGAAGGTATTATCTCTTCCTGTCGTCCTAATTTAGTACTTGGGAAATGTTTCCTAAAATCCGCTTGCCCTCAAATTTCTATTTGTCTTTGATTGGTCTGAATGAGGTTGCGTGTTTATTACTTTAGCCAGTTACTTTGTTTAGGCATGAGATCTTGAGGAATGATCATTACTGTCTGTAATGAATAAGGGCCTGCCATGTACACTGGAGTCAGTCCCCAAATTGACTGAGTAGACGGGATATAGGCAAGTCTTCCACAACATCAACTACAAATACCTAGAATTCCTCCACTGCCCTGGCACCTTTAGTAACTGAAAGCAGATCTCTCTCTGGAGAGAGGAAACTTTTTCAACTTGTGGTATTTCCTCTAAAGCAGTCCCAGGGAAATTTTCTAATTCCAATCTACCTTGATCTAAATTGAATATACATCTTGGATTTAACAACCTGATTAAATTGATTTTGAACAGTATTGTTGGCATTATTTCAGAGTGATGTTTTACTTCCATCCTGAAACATTTGGCTAGATATTCCAAGACATTAAAATATGCCTGCCACTAGATTTGCTGATTCTTTGGGTTTAACTTTCTGTAGATTGCTGCATCTCCTTTATTTAACTTTAACTTTGGTCTCCAGGGTTGCTGATACTCTATAGTTTTCCCTTTTATTTTCTTTCTTTTCTTTCACTTTTGCCTTCCCTTTATTCTCAAACTACCCTGTAATTGATACCAAATATTCATACTTCTCCAGGGACTTAAACTGGCTTAATATCTTTACTTCATGTAGAATATCTGTTTTAATGCATTTGGCTTATCCTTCTTTAAAGATTAGGAAAGTAAGAACTGCAAGAATTTTTGTTGGCCATAAATTATTAAACACTAATTGTATAAGTATTTTTTAACTAAATATGTCATTGTTAAAACACACACATGCAAGTTGTGATAAATTCTGTGAAGTAAATTAATATGACAGAAGGGAGAAGGGGGATAAGAAACCAATCTAGATTGGATGGTTAGGGAAGGCTTTTTGGGAAAGTGACACTGAAGGTGACATTCGAAGGATGAGAAGGAATCCAGTTGTATGGAATTTGAGGAAAGAACATTCTAGATCTAAAAAATAGCACGTGTAAAGAATAGCCTAGGAAGTTTTTTGAGGATGACTTCCTTCTTGTACGCCACAAGAAGGAAGAAATGGACAGGGCCAGGTGAGTGAGGACCAACGTGACAAATTAATGTGAGTGGGTTTTATTATGAGTGCAATAGAAAGGCCTTGCTGAATTATAAGCCAGATAGTGATACTCTCAAGGTTTAAAATTCAAAGAAAGTACAGATGCTTCCTGAATAACAAACTGGAGAGGGCAAGAATGAGAGACAATTTCAAAACCTTCAAAGATATTTCCTACTAGATATGACAATATATGAACTAGACTGGTAACAGTGATATGTGGAGGTGGAGGGAGTTAATTAGCATGACAAATTGGGAGACAAAACAAATTATTATTGAAGTTTTTCACTTAAGGATTGAAGGAAAATAAGTCAAAAATTACTTTTGAGTTTCTAATGTGAACAACTGTGAGGAGATGGTTTTTCAAATAAGTGTGAGAAAAAAGTTGTTTCTCACACTTGGGTTCTTTGAGAGTTTGGTTTTATTCATGCTAAATTCAAATTGAGTTATCAAGAAAGTAGTCAGATATAAAAATGGTGGTCAAAAGAAGAAATCTTATCTAGAGAGAGAGCTCTAGGAGTCATAAACAAGTAGATTGTATTTAATGTCATCCAAGTGGATGTCAGTTAGAGATATGAGTAAGCAGAGAAGAGATGAGAAGGTGAGTGAGAACAAAGCTCTGGAAAATCTGTACATTTTGGGCCATCAAGTGGAGACAATGGAAATGTTGCTAGAAAGAGAGATATGATTACAGAGAGGAGGAAAATCTAGGTGAGTGTGAAGTTATGAGGTGTGTGAAATTTCATGGAAAAAGGCATGAATCTGGAATGTTGCAGAGAAGTCTAGTAAGATCAGAATTGAACAATGCTGTACAGATTTGTTAGGCCAAAGTCACTGGCGACTTGGAAAAATGGTTTTATTAAAGTAGTAAGGGAAGAAGCTAGATTGAATTGTCTTATGTTGACAGGTAAGACGGACTTGGAGGCTGGTGGTGGAAAACATTTATATGTATCAACATCATTCTTCCTTGTTTTTGAAAAAAAGTTTTAAGAGTCATGTGATGAAAACCGTGCTGAAAAAAGCAGTATTTATTAAACCATCCACTCCATTAATAAGTATTCTAAATCTTTTGTTTCCGTTAGGGATCTTTTCCCCTCTCCTTCTGTCTCACAATCCCCCCAACAAAGAGATACATAACAGAATTGCCATATGGTGGGAAGAAGCAGGCAGATAGAAAGATGTTTATAAAAACAAAACAAAGCCCCGGAGAGGCAATGTAAGCCAAAAGGAGAGTGGCAGATGGATAAAGCCATGCAGAAGAAGGAGGCTCTTAGCCTCTGCACAGTCAGGAAATGTTGACTGGCTATTGGCAAGGAAAGGGACAGGAGAGCAAGAGAAGCACATTGGAGGGAAAGGCATTTCTTCATAACAGCTGCCGTTGCCACCACCAACCAGCTGCTCAGGCCCATAGCGCGGAGCTTTCCAATCCCCTTACAATGCTCCTGGGGGCCTGACGCACCCCAATCCTGCTGTCGTAGAAGAGATGTCATGTGTGATTTATATTGCATTGAGCCGAAACTTGTTAAATCACTGACTAGACCAGGAGAAAACTTTGCCTTTGCAGTGAGCCGATGAAGATTACTTTTTACTTTCTCCATGCCTTCAGCATAGGTGATTCTCAAAGCCACTGTGATATGCAGCCCTCCAAGGAATAGTCTTTCCAGGTAAAAAGAGGGAAGCGTATTTTAGAGATTTAAAAAGTAAACACACTCTCATCTCCTCCATGCAAAAAGTGTTAGGATGGCTAAGACTGGGTTAGCTCTAGATTACTGTACCCTCAACTTTCCCATTCATGTATATTAAAAATAATGTTCTTGATTTCCTTGTACATGGACAGTTTTTGAATATCTTATTACTAGTTTTTCATGCTTCATATGAAGAAGTACCTCACTGCCCATTCATGTGATAACAATTTTTACTCTCACTAATAAGGAACTGATATAATAAGCAATTCTTTCATTTTAAAGATAACATCGATTCATTCATTATTTAAGAGCATTCTGAATAGGGGCTATGGTATTTTATTATAAAAGCATAGATCTCATTATTTGCTGCTACATAATCATATACCTTACTACACTATACCACATAAAAGTACGGTATACTATAAACTATAGTACTATGATTCACTTAATGTAGGAAATGAGTAGTATATAGTATACTATATACTACTACCATACTAAAAAGAATTACTATAAAAGCACTACTATAAAAGCACACACCTCATTACTATAAAAGCATATACCTCAAATCAAGTATCCAGTCAATGGCATTGGTGATATGAATATGGTGGGCTCCTTCCATCTGGCTATGAGAAAGAATGAGCAGTTACCAACCCCCACAACATGATTTAACTCAATGGGTAAAATAGTATCTGAATTGTCAATTTCAGTATCAGAGAAAAAGGACAATATGAGCATTTCATCATTTTCTCATATGATACAAAATTCCACTAGCAATATTGGCATAACAAATAGATGTAGAATTTCTGAAGTTTTAAAAACAGTCAGTGAAAATGTATCATGTATTTCAACACAAACATTTCCCCACTGCATTAGTTGCTGGGGGGGAAGGGGCAAAGAGAGATGAGGAAAGGGTGCTGATGTGGAGGGCAGACTGGGAAAGTGGGGGTGAGGATATCAAAGTTGTGAGGGGGATCGTTAGGAGCCAAAGAAGGACATGGACAGGAAAACAGAGGTAAGAGTCAAAAAAAGTGAGTAGAACTCAGGTGACTAGAACAACAGTACTGCACACGCAAAAATATTACCACTTCGATTCTTAAAAATAGCACAGAGTATCAGAATACTAGTATTATATTTGCTAAAGAAATCTGAAGAAATACTGGCAAATGTTTGCATTTTGTTTCCCTTTCTTCAAGATTTGAAAGACCACACGGAAAACTCCTTTTTATTCAGAGTCTATAATTACTAGGTTTCATCTTTACTTATTGCTTCTGACAAATAAAAACATATGTTAACGTGCTCTAGTCTCCATACTGGTGTTCAGCTCTAATGATTTAATTACCGTGGCATGCAATCTATGTATACATTTATTCTACTCATTTCCTGCATTAAGTAAATCTTCCATGACCCAGGCTTATTTGGAAAGTGACAGTGAAATGCAAAAAACTAATCCAAAACATTGACTGTTTCATCTGGAAGAATCGAACCATACAGAGAACAAAAGCTGGGAGAGATGGGATTAATTCACTTTATGTATATTTACTGAGAACTATACTACATCTGAGGAAAACAAACATAAATAAGATGCAGTTGCTGCAGTGAGTTTATCCTTCAGCAGGGGGTGGGGAGGAGCGAGTGTCACAAGCATTTAAATCACAGTGTGACCGTTGTGAAGAGTGAGAAGGAGGTGCCTGGTGCATTTAAAACAGGATCTCATTCCAGACTAGAGGGTGAGAAGCAGGGAGTGACCGTGGGGAGGGGGAGGAATGAGCCTGAGGTGTGGCTTGGAGGAGAACGAAGGAAGGCTTTGAGAGAGCCATGAGCAATGCCTCCAAGTGGAGGAGAACAAGAAAGGTTGAGGGAATTAAGATTAGTTGTTTGCCAGGCAAGATCAGGCCCAGAATATCAGGAGAGAGGAGTGAGGGAGGATTGGTAGGAAAGTACAAGTGAGAACACTCAAGGCCTCTCTTTTCAAACTATTCGAACTTTAACTGAAGTCATGCAGGATCACTGAAAAAAAAAAATTAAGGAGAGACATAAATATATTTGCACTCTAGCAAGATGACTTTAGTGATTCAAAGAACAGTGGAATCTGGTTAGGAGTTAGGACGTCATTATGATAGTACAAAAGAACGAAATTAAGAAGTCAGAGCAAAAATGATTCAGTATTATGGGGAAGGAAGTAAACCCAGGTTCCTGGTTTGTAAAATGCCTGGATGGTAGAGTTAATCCTGGAGTTAAGACACATTGTATTCCTTCATTTTGCTAAACTTTACTGGGTTCTACAATCAGTGTGCCAGGTATTATTCTGGGTGCTGGGGATGGAGAAATAAAACTATGGGCAAGATATTGCTTACAGAGCTTTAGCTCTAATAAAAACAGTAGTGTCAGATTGAAGAAGGGATTTTTCATTTTGGACACAAGGCGACTGATGTGTTTGAGAGAACTTCTAAACAGGTTGGTAAGAAGGTGACAATTCTAGTTGGAGATAGTGACATAGAGTAAACAGCTTTTAGGGGTCCTTAAAGCCAGGAAAACGAATGTGAGTACTTGGGATAGAACGTGGGGCAGTACTCATGGATGGATATTAGAAAACTGTTGAAGAAGCTTGGCCAGGAAAAGCAGAGGTGTAAATGTAGCAGGAAGAGAACCTCCACAGAAAACTCAGCAATAACAAAGAAACCCTATTAGAAAAAAACTGTTGCATCAACTGGCCCAATGAGCAGAGTTTCAAGAAGGAAGACACGATTGATAGTTTCAAATGCTGCAGGAGCCAAGAAGGAACGGAAGTTATATAACAATGCTTAACAACGGAGACTACTGATGTCCTTGGCGGTTTGCAGTTTTCAAAGACGAACAAAAGCTGTAGTGGTGAGCTGGAAAATAAGAGGAAGATAATGTAGAGATAGTGAGTGTGAGCGACATCTCAAAAAAGTCAAGAGGTACAGACAGTAGGTAGGTAAATCCACAGGGTCAGAAGAGGCTTATTTATTTGTTCCATCATAAGAGAAACTTGGTTACCTTTGCATAATAACAGGAAAAACCAGGATACAAGGAAGTACTGGAAATCTGAAAGGAGGTAATAACTGATAGATACAAGTCCTTAAGGGTTCGAGAAGGGACAGGACCAGAGACACTATATAGGAAAGAAAGTGGGCAGCAATTGTTCTGTGGTTGAATAAGAGGGAGAGAAGTTTGCAGGTGTGGATGCCTCTGGCATCAAGGCCAGATGATGGGTCTAGTTTCTTTATTGCAGCCTCCATTTTATCCTTGAGCAGGTAAAGGATGATGGGATTGAATCATCGTGATGTGATAGATGCACTGTGGCAAAGGGGTATATGCACAAAAAGATCGAAGTTCATTTATGTCTAGAAGGTTTGATGTTTTAGCAGCATCAATTTGTGCAGATCTGATTTTTTTCTTTAGTTATTAGCACCAGACAGAATACAGGTTTATTGAAAGATAGCATGTTCCAGGTTCACTTAATGAAACAAAGTGGTGCTTGCATTGAAAATATGTCTTACTTGTATATTGCATGGAATGATGGAGATAAGTTGAAGTTGAGAAGACCAAGAAGAGAACAGAGATTAAGTAGGACAGAACTGGGGAGCTAATCATGTATCTCTGTGTATAAAGAACAAATGTGGAGAGTCTAGGAGAAAATGTGAGCTTGGTGGGAAAGGTGCCCTTACTGGGGGAGGTATGGAGAAGGTGGGAAGGTGAAGTGAAGGACCTATGAAAATGGCAGGTACAGAAAAAAATTATTTGCTTTAGAAAAGAGATCTCAAAGGAAAATGTTACAGCACATATTGGAGATTTGAAGAAGAGAAACTCAGAGTAGTATGAAATTTATGCTCCTGCATAAAGATAGTTGCCTGAAAGAGTTTGATTCTGGCTGTGACAAAAGAAGGCAGAGAAAGATAGGAAATATCTGAAGTTGTCTATTGTGTTTTAAGTGGTCACACAGGTAATGAATAAGACAGTTGGGTATAAATCCCTACTTAATTGCCACCCTAGTCTAGCAGGTCTGTTTCTATGAAATTTAGAAAAAAAATATATATATACACATTAATTTTAAAATTTATCTTAATAAGCAAAACACATTTCTTTGAAGTATCCTTAAACCTGAAAAAAAAATTGACTCTAATTTTCTGACTAGGGATATTATTTTTTAATTGAATATAGCTTTCTTTTCCTCAAATACAAACATTTCCTACAGAACTAATTCTATTCTAAAGAAACTAAAAAGGAAAGAAGTTCCTTCAAATATTATGTATATCAAAGTAGCTGACAGGCTTCTAAAGGCTTTTATTTTAAATATTATAATTGATTTTAATAATTGAATTGCTTTAAAAAGTTTATGGGAAATTGTTTTATAGACTTCTAGGTAAGGATGCGAGTTTGAAACTAAAATACAATTTATAATGACAAGCAATATTGAAATAGGGAAAACCAGGCATCAATACTAGAAACTAGAGAAGACTGCTTTGCCCAAGGCAGACACTTCAAGAAAGATCTAACAAGTGCACACAGAGTTATGTAAGAGATGGGGAGGCTGAGGAACCAACAATGTTTAAAGGTAGGACAGAGCCATGCTTGAAGATTTATCTAACCTTGAATATTTCAATTACCTAAACTAATAACTGTTGTTGGTTACATAGAATGAAGTATCTAATTGACTAAGGGAGAAGGCTGGAGATGAGGGAAGTGTTCAGTGGACACAAGTCTTAGATTCCATTTTATGACTGTATGTCAGCTCTATTTAATATTAATCTCTTACAAGATGATGCACTTCAGTTCACAAAAATAAAAGAATGAGATCAAAAGCAAAGTAGAGAAGAAAACTGGTTGGACAATGTAATAGATAAACTTATTTGTCAAATTGATTGGCTTGGGAGCTGCCTATCCTATTAGTAAAGTACACTTCTGGATGTACCTATGTGGGTCATAATGTGACCCTTGGGGTCTGTATCTGGTCCCTCACTCCTTTTTCTGAAGCTGTTCCTCTGCTCTGATTTCTCGCTGCCTTGAGCTAAGAAGCTTTTTTTCTGCCACACCCTTCTGTCATGGTGTTCTTGCCTCAAAATAGCTGAGTATGCATTGAATCTTCTGAAACCACGAGCAAATAAACCTCTCCTCCTTTACATTGTGGTTATCAGGTAATTTGTTATAGCAACAGGAAAAATGACTAGCACACTTGAGCAAATCTCAATGTGTGAGTTTTTTCAATACAGTCTTAGAACGCTAGAATTGGGTAGTTTAATTGTACAAAGAAAGATGCAGAGAACAGAGAAGCCAGTGAACCCAGTGGTACCCGAGAGACCTGAGGTCAGCTTTAACTAGTAGGTAGAAGGCAAATAACAATGAAAAACAGATATAAATACCAGGGTTCATCACGGGTCTCTGCATGGAATAACCACTCCTGTTTCATACACTTTCCTCCTTCCTTCATTTCTTCTTGCAGAGTTAAGCCAGTCTGATGTTTATCCTGGGCCAAAACTCCTAAGTTATCTTCTGTAGAAAAATTAAATTGTCATTAAGAAAAATTGAGGCATTTAAGTGTGGGAGTTGATGACTTTCTCATTCTGTAGTTTAGGTGCTTTACGTTTGACTGGCAGATACCATTCACATTTCCCATCCTTCTAGTGGGATCAGTTGCAAAGGGAGATACATAGCCACAGTGAAGAAATCAGTTACTTATAGCAGTAGAGAATAACCAAAAAACTAGCTAGTTTTCATTTACATAAGTTAATAAAGACACACATCAAAAATTAGGAGAGAAAAGGATAAATAACATGATAAACTGAAGATATTTTTGACTATTAGCACATTCTTTTTATTATTAACACATAATGATTGCACAAGGTAATGTGATTCAGCATGACATTCCATTCATGCGTAAATCAAGGTTTATTCTTTCAAAGGTATTTTTAAAAAGTTTTTCTAGAGTGAGTCAGGAGTCAAAAATGTTTTACACTGATAAATACCAAAATGTATCTTTTAATTAAAATTCACACAGATATATGAAAAGCTATTACAGTCTGCAAAAGTAGGCTTGAATGCTATGAAAAGAAATTATAATAAGGAAGACATATTAGACATTAAACATTTAACTGGTAAAATTTTAAAAAGTCAATAAAAGTGCCCCAAAACAAGAAATCTCCTGCAATCTGTGAAAAGAAAAGCAGAGTGAAAAAATATGAGGAAAATGATGTAACCTAAAATTTGAATACAGAAACCTAGTATCTGGCAACTAGAAATGTAGGACAAGGAAAAAGAAAAGAATATGGTCCAAGAAATATTGAGGGACTCTTTCTCTGAGTTGTAGGGAAACATGCATCTCCAAGTTATATGCCACTGAATAAGAAATGGAAACAAACCAGAATGAAAATTCTACATCCAGACACATTCTGGTAAAGTTTTATAACATCAAGAAAACTAGAAGATCCTTAAAGTTTTCAGAGGGAGAAAAGATCTCTCGCCAAGGAATAGAAATCAGACTTGCATCAGATTCTCAGCAACAGCCCTAAATGCTAGAAGAGAACAAAGAAACTCCTATGGCATTGAGGGCAAGTAATTTTCAATCTTGCATGTCCAAATCATGAAAAGTAACCACCAAATATCGGGGTAGAATTGAACTATTTTCAGATATGTAAGAATCCAGAAATTTTACTACCTCTTTCAATGTGTAATCGCACTCAATAGCTAGCAGTGGAGATCAAAACTGACATCCGTAGCAGGGGATGTAGCTCAAATGGTTGAGCACTTGCCGAACATGCCTGAGGCCTTGGGTTTAACTCCTGCAACTCAAACAACAACGACAACAACTACGAAATAGTTACTTAAACTAAATATAGGATTTTCTTCTTTCTAAAATATATTTGTAAGTAGCAGATGATCATATTTGTAAACACAATACATTGTGACAGGGATAGTAAAGTTGTTTTAGGATGTAAACAGATTGGGCTCCCAGTGCCCTTTTTGTTCTGTTATTCTTAGTGCAACAGCTTTCATTCTCGAGACTGCTTCATGTTTCAAGGGGCTGTTGCCATCCCTCCCATCACACCTACATTACCCTTACAAGTAGGTGCAGGAATGTCTGCAAAATGCTTACCAGCTATTTGCATTCGCGTAAGGAGCGCTCTCACTAGGGAGTGGTATCCAATAAGGGTTCCCTAAGTTTTTACACATACTTAGCTACAAGGTAGGAACTTCTGTTTGAGCACTTTGCAACTTGCGAAAATAACTGAATGAATGAATGAATAAATAAGAGAATAAGAAAAGACCAAGAAAGAGAAAAATAGAAAAGACTTTGGTCTCTAATCCTTTACAAAAGAAGAAGAAAGGTTATTGAGGAAAAGACAACTAAATCCTATACTATTTTGTAATGAACAAGTACATCCCACTAATCTCATTTTTGTAATTATTTGACAGTATACTCTGGCAAAATGAGAGAGTAGGTCAAGAAATAAAAAGATGTAAGAACAATAGAAAAAGCCAACAATGGGAAATGTCTGGGATGGTCCATTAGGCCTGAAGGTGACTGTCTGGTTGGAGAATGTAAATTCCAGGAAAGGAGTTTCTGAAGAGAAAAGACTCCAGGCAAGGGATTCTAAAGCTGAGGGAAGGCACAATCCTAAGGCATAATAAAGCCTGTTATTCAAAGTAAAAGGAATGACAATATGGAGTTCCAAAAAAATGAACCGTGTATAAACAGTGTGTTTCCTGTGTGAATTGGAACGTGGGTGAGCACAACTCATGGACAAATTGTGTATTACTTAGTTTTGGATGCAAAACAATGTAAATGCTTAGAAAATGCAATGTAAAAGAATCT
The DNA here is from genome assembly GCA_004026905.1 of Hystrix cristata. Taxonomy (NCBI): domain Eukaryota; kingdom Metazoa; phylum Chordata; class Mammalia; order Rodentia; family Hystricidae; genus Hystrix; species Hystrix cristata. The sequence continues at coordinate 9,808 of PVJO010008086.1, read as the reverse complement.
CACAGAGACAGAGGGATGAGAAGGACAGAGGAACTGTCGACACAAAAGTGAGGGCACTGATGTTTAAAATACTAAATTTGGCTGCGGATTTAAGGCCTTGAGTTTGGTCCCCAGCACCAAACAAACAAACAAACAAAAACAACTAAATTTAATCTACCAAAAATAAAAGACTCACAAAAATGCTTCTGTCATGTACTGCAAAGTAGAGTGGGTTAAAGGTTGTTAAAACATTTTCTTTTTTAAATTTCAGGGAATCAGCAATACTTTTCAGAAATATTTAAAGCAAAAGACAGAGATATATGTGAATTATCTAGGATTTTAAAGGTAAAACAAAAACATGTGAGACTCCAGGGAAGCAGGACTAAGAGTCTGAATGATCATGGGGTGGGGAGGTATGAAAATTATGATACATTAAATTTACTCAATTTATTCACATACTTACACATTATTTTAATAATAGTAAATGTTACAAAAAATCAAAATGATAAACTTCAAGTTTTTCTCGATAACCTTGCAAAGCACATCTTGCAGGAAGCAATATGGGTTTCCCTTGGATGTAATGGGTACGAATGGAGAGACTGAGCACACCCACAGGGGTATCTGCTTCAGCTAAACAGAACCTGGACTTAGGAAATGATCTCCAGTGAGGTAGCTTTCCTAAAAACAGAAAGGCAGCATAGAAAATCTCCATCTGGGGGCTGGGGATTTAGCTCAGTGGTTAGAGTGTTTGCCTCGCAAGCATGAGGCCCTGAGTTCGATTCCCAGTACCAAAAAAAAAAAAAACAAAACAAAACAAAAATCTCCATCTGCTGTTATAACTCAGCTTTCTTAATGTCCAGTTGTTGCATTACTTGATTATAGATGTGAATTTAGATTTAACAGCCCTTTTAGCATGTTTGAAAATTCTTATCAGAACTCCACAAATAGTAATGGAGACTGAGAGTACTTACCATATAAGGATATTTACATGCTGGTTAACCAACACATGGAGTCTATGAAAAGATCTTTGGTATAAGAAAATAAATAATACTAATTAGTATGAAGAAGTAGATTGGAAGCTCACAGTAACATGAAAGTAAAAAAAAAATAAATTACTTGTCAAAATATTAGGAAAAGATTAGAAATGGTTGTGTGGTGAATCCTGTAGTGTAGGCAAGATAATGCTATAGTAACAAAAAATGCTAAAATCTTATTGGCTTTAAGAGCCACATATCTAACATGAGTTGACAAAGAACTTTGTTCCAAATTGTCCTCACATTAGAACCCAGAATGGTGAAGAAGTCAAGATATGAAGTGTCGCTGATCAATGAGTCTCAAGGATTATTATCAATAAGAGTTTGGCAAATACCTCCTGACTCTTAAAGACTTTGCTCATAAGGTCCACATTTGTTCTCCAGTCACATTTCATTAGTCAAACAAAATCAGGTGACCATGACTGATTTCAAAGAGGAAAGTACAGTCTTTGTGACCTTAAAAAAAAAAAAGAAAACTAAACTTGTGTCAACTGCCTTAATTACTACCACATTAAAAAGTGAAAAGTGATTTCAGAAGGAAAATCACTAGGAACCAAAACTGATTCTGCAAATCAAATGAATAATTTCAAAGACAAACAGTATTGACAAAGTGCACCCCAAATATTTAAAGACATAAAATTAATAACAATAAATATGGTACGAGAGGCTAGAGATATAGCTTGATGCTGGAGCTCACTATACACAAAGTCCTTGGTGCAGTCCTCAGTATTAAAAAAAACAAACAAAAAATAATAAATGTGATAGATACAGGTGACTGTGACGGGATGTTTCTAGATGCAACCCCCCAAGTCTCATGCAGTCATAGGCAGGGCTTTTCAGAGGTGGCTGGATCTAGAGCGTGTGATTACTAAATTAGGCCTCTGATGGGTTTGGCATAGTGCTGTGGGGATCAAGGATGTGATACGATGATTAAAGGCACTAGGATTAGGGTGGGAATGCTACCCACTCTAAAGGCGGATAGTTTGGATAAAATATAAGAGACAGAAAGAGGCTTATTGACCCCTGCTTGCTTGCTTGCTTGCTTTTACTGTCTTCAACCTGCCTGCTTGTTGTGAACTACTTTTCCTCTGTGATGCCCCTCTGCCATGCCATCCTGCCTTGGAACCAGTTAACTAGGGACTGAAACCTCTACAAACTGTGAGCTAAATAAACCTTTCCTCTTTTAACGTTAGGTGTCAGGTATTTTATCTCAGCAATGAGAAAAGTAACCAAAACAGAATTTGGTACCAGGAACGGGGTCATTTCTGAGAGGTACCTGACCGTATGGTTTAGGAGACTTTGGAGCTGGCTGTGGGAAAGGGAAGACTTAGGAAAGATTTGGAGATGCCAGGTGAAAATGTAGAGCTAGGACACCTTAGGTTGTACTTGATGAGAGATTCTGGTCAGAGTTCAGAAGACCTGAATGCTGTTAGAAAAACTGCCAGTAAAGAGCAGGCTCAGGAGGTTTCTGCTGGGAAGAAGGTGCATTTGGCTGTTGGACTCCAGACAATGTGTGGTCTGAGTAGACAGAAAGTTTGTCTGCATTTTGCTCGTGTCCAGAGACTTTGCCTGAGACTGAAATTAAGGGCGGTGGACTAATTAATCTTGCAGAAGAAATTTCGAAGCAGTCTAATGTTGAGGTGGTGGCATGGCTACCACTGGGGACTTTTAGCCAGATTTGTGTTCAGAATCAAGCGCAAAGACCACAGCAGAATGTTTCAAAATGTTGTGAGTTTGGCCAGAAAGGAAGCATCAGTAAAGTTGTGACCTGCAAAGATGGAACAGAGGAGACAATGGTCAATGAAAAGATTAGCAACGAAATCCCAAGTATTTCAGAAGAAGACAACAGAAAAGATGGCCTGAGGACATCACGAGAAGCAGCAGGATTCCAGCCTGTGCAGCATCAGAGAGGCTGTTCTATAAATGACATTACAAGATGACAAAAATGAACAAGAAATAGCAGAGTTGAGTAGAAGCACTTATTTAAGAAAGTCTATACCACAAAATACCACAATGAAATGAAAATTAATAAAAAAAGAAACCACAACAGATAAATGAACAGTAACAAAACACAACCACAAAAGCACATATATACATTTCTCATGAATGTTCATTCATGATAGAAATAAAAATTAAAGCAGAATTTTTCCATGCAAGTTGGTAAAATTTACATTTAATGAAAATTCTCAATATGAATGTGAGCATGGGCAATTTGCTGTTGCTACATTACTCGACTGAGGGATGTATGATTGGTAAACGCTATCCAAATAACATTTTCAAAATTGATACTTTATTTTTTTTCTTTAAATTAAAGAAGACACTTTATTAGAAGATGGGAAAGAGGGAAAGGAGAGATGACAGACAGCTACTCCAATGAGGAGGGAGAATTCGAAAGTGAGTTGCTTGTGGATTTCTTTTTGGTAGTTCCTTTTATTGAGATCCTTGTCCCATGTGGGCTCCTGGAATCTGATTGACTTTCATCTTCTCCTTGGTTTGTCTTTCGTTTTAACCTTTGATTTATTCTAGCCATGTAACCTTTCCCTGTCCTTTGGTGGAGGGGAAGATCAACGGGGTGGGGGGTGAGTTTTAAAACATGTTACTTAGATTTAAGGATTAAATAAAGGAGAAGATGGTGATTCTTCTGTTAATCACACTACCTGGAACCTCCCTGATGTTAGTTTTTTTGCTTTCATCTTTCTGATTGCCCAAGGCAGAGGTTGCCACCCTTAGTAAGTCCCTCCATTAATGTCGAACAAAGGTCAATGAGGCCTTCGTCCTATCTTTTCCCTGCCTATGGCCTCCTGTCCCTAAATTCCTCACTGTGAGACAATCTTCCAACTGCTGTTGGAGAAATGGGTGATGACTGTCCTGGCTTCTTAAAGCTGAGTGAGGTTGTAGTTGGGCAGAAGTGGATGGAAGTCTTCAGTAGGGAGTTTCATCTAATGGGCCTTGGTGGAAGAGGGTTTCATCTGTATGACCACTTTTAAATTAACATGGAAGCGGAAAATGGCTGAGTAGTGATCGGCAGGAAACCTCAGCCTCTCCAGAATCCATAATGCAGACACATGGAAAATTATAACTTGGTGAAAAGAAAAAAAGCAGCGTATCACCGGGAATCAAAGAAAAAAAACTGACAGAAAAATTAGAAGCCACAGAGAAGTTGGAGAAATGGGCTACAATGCAGAGAAGAAAAAAAAGAAGCCTGGAAGCTTAGTCAGCATCCCAGGAAGGGGAAGCTGCCTTCCCAGAGGCAAAATAAGTATTCAGAGCCTGCAGCTCCAGGGAGAAACGGCAAACTGGACCAGCAACTAGAGCCCTAGGAGGAGCCCCTGACAACTGTGAACTGTAAAAGCAGTGTAGGGGTTTTCTCTGAGGTGACTCTTTCTGCCTGGCACGTAATAGCTGGAGAAAGAATCCAGGAAGGTGCCTGCTATATTGATACAGAGTGCTGGGGGTCAGAATAAGTCTTTAAGTCCGGGTGTCAGAATAACTAAACAACAACTTCACAAATGGAAACATATGAAATTAAAAACCTTCTTCATAGCAAGGGAAACAACCAATAGAGTGAAGAGACAACTTACAAAATGGGAAAAATAATTTTGCCAGCTGTACCTTGGACAGTGGACTAATATCTAGAAATATCTGAAGAACTGAAAATAACTAGCACCCTTAAAAACAAAAGTCTCCCCATCATGGGAATCAGTATGGATTCCTCAAAAAACAAAAATAGAAATTCCATTTGACCAAGTTAGTCTCCTTCTTTGGTATATTTCTGAAAGAGTTAAAGACATCAATATTATAGTAATACATGCATACTCATGTTTAAATGAACATAATTCACAATAGGTAAGCCATGGAAGCAGCTTATATGTCCACCAATAGATGACTAGTTTAAGAAAATGTGGTAATTTTACACAGTGGAATACTACTCTGCCATAAAAATAATTAGCTTGAATCATTTGTAGGAAAATAGATGTATCTTGAGGCAATAATGTTAAATAATATAAATCAGATACATATGCTTAAATATTTCATGGTTTCTCTCATATGAGAAACCCAAAATATAAACAAATAGCAATATAGAAGATGGATAATAGGAAATTGATCTTTTTCAAATGGAAAGGGGACCAAGAGATGGAGGGAAAGGGGGGTATAAAATAGAATTAAGTTGTGTTATGGTCATGTACCAACTCTCCACTAGGAATGCAATCATTATACTGTGCAGTACAAACACATACTAATAAAAGATCGTTAATTTGTCTTGAAAACATTTTTGTTGTTACTGCAGCATTTCTACACTAAGAAAGATGCTGTAATGTAATTTTTGCATATCTCTCTAATTATGTTGTAATGATATTTACTCCAGACTGAATCATAACAATTAAATAATGGTAACAATCTACATATCCATCCCACAGGATTGTCAAAAAACTCTGGAAAATTAATTTTGCACAAACACATAATCCTGTGCTGCGGCATTCAAGATTTCTCTCAGAACAAATTTGCCTCACTGCCATGTTAAGATTTAAACTGCAAGCAGATGGTAGCACATTCAGAGGCCTATGCGCGCACTCAAGATAATCCCTGTGCCTTGTATGGGAGTTTTGTGGCTTTTAACATAATGCACATGTACTATATGACATAACTTGAACTTTGTCACACACTAATTTAGCTGATCATACTCTGAGTGATAGTAAGACCTGTATGCCTCCCAGGACGGCCACCAACTACATGTTTCTCTTTAGAAAACATCCCTCATCAATGTGATCACCACAATCATCATTGAGATAATTGGTACTGCACCAGTTCTTGGGATCTAGTATGCCAAGATCCTCATGTTCTATTCATTTCTGGGTTACAGCTGGCCAAAAGAAACAATGACTTGAGATTCGGAGGGTAGAAAATAAGCAGCAACTTACATCCTTTGAAGGTTATTGTTTATTTTTATAATCTTCATACCCATATTCCTTAGGGTAAGATAGAGTAATTTATAACTCTTCTCTTTTAATTCTCACAAATTAAAAGGGAAGGGTGCCTCCCAAATTTGCCCACAGTATTACAATGAAATCAGTTACAATCATATAATGTCATGGTTCAGAAATTATTCATAAAGTATCTACAATGGATGACAAGGTTTTATTCTTTTCAATCCATCGTAGACTGATATTTTATAAAATGCAATAAATACAAGTTACTATAAAAATGATCATGTACTTGGGGGTTGAGGCAATTTCAAAAGTTATAAAAGTTTTCAATAGTTATGCTAAATTTCTGCATTTATTTAATTGTATCCAGGCAATGGTTGATGGGCCACATCTGAGTATCTTTGCTTTGGAGTATAGTCTTTCATACTTGAATGAGTTCAGATATCAACTCTGCCATACCCTATTTGCCTCGTAACCATGTTGGGTTACTGAAATATTAGCTGAAAATAATGTTAGTATCTTTTTGAAGATTTCTTTTGGTATTTAGTGAGGTACTAATTGTACAATACTGAGGAAAATGGCTAGCATAGCTTACAGAGTTAATAAGAGTCATTAAAGTTACTGAATGCACAGTTTTGCAAGATATAAAGTGTTTCCCTATACATCATTTAGTTTATCCCCTACAAAATCTCTGTAGGGGTAGGCAAAAGAAATCATGATTATTCTTCACTGCACAGTTGAGAAAACCAAGGGTCAAGTGTTTAAATAATTTCACAGCTGGCAAATGGTAAAGCCAGGAGTTAAATAGAATGCTAGTTTTCCCTTACTTCAACCCTTCCTCTCAGAGTAAGTCAAAGGCTACATGAAGTAGTTCTTTTCATCCAGAACAAAATCCTCCTGCTTGTTTCCGGAGCCTCTTGGTCCCATGTCATAGCTTGCCTGACAGAGAACAGAGCAGCCCCGGCAACATCAGGATCACTCATCCCCTCTCAATCGTCAGACTTCTTCTGTAGGAGGAGTTTTTGTTGACCCTGCACCTACATTTCCTTTTCACTGCTACTGAAGAGCAAGATGTGTACAATTTATGCTTTCAGCTTAGAGTGCTGTATATCTGCTTAATGTGATGGCAGCTATATTTCAGATGTTATAAACATCAATTGGAAGAGTAATTTTCAGCTCTAAGAGGAGAGAAATGACCATCTCTTCTCATGTGCCAGGGGAGAGCCTGGCTTACATTTTCTTATGAACATGCCCAGATGATACTAAGATTTCTTTTGCTGGAGTGTGAATATCTTATTTCTTTTTTTTTTAATATTTTATTTCTTAAAAATCCAGAGAAATGTTTATTTCTTCCTGTAGCTAAATTATGCACTGAATTCTCAGAGAGTAAAATGCATAAGAAATTCATATGGGGCATGAAATGTTTTAGTAATTATGATCTCTATTTGATTCATAGACAAAGCTAAGAACCAAATCCAAAGTGTGTAAAGAGAATAGTTTCCCTGTGTTAGTAAATTTTAAAAAAGAGCCCCAAAAAGCTAGCAGTACAAATGCATTGTCTCCAATACCGCCTTCAAGGAAACTTACATTCAGAAAAGAAAACTCTTAAATTATACAGCAACAAAACATGATCTTGGTGTAACCAAACCATTGCCCACTAGGCTAAGTATGGTCATGAATACTGAATTAGCTATTTTAAAACCTAAACGATAAAATGAGTTTAAAATTGGATAGAATAAAGAAATTTGGGTGAAAGTAAACCTGAAGCATTCAGATTATGTCTGTGTATATCATACCTCTACAAGAACTAGTCCTTTAGGAAAAGAACTCTCTCTTCTGTCGAAAGTGTCAAGTAAACGAAATAATTCAAGTGCAGTTTTCTGGGCGCAGCCCCCAGCTCTCAAAATTCTGGATTGAGGCCAGGAGAGCTATAGCATCCCTTTGTGAGACTCCATTGTGCCCTGGACTCTTGTTTACTGCACATAAAGAACTTTGAACTAGATAAATATAGAGAGTTCCAGGCATTGCACTGCTGTGGGGAAAAAAAAAAAAAAAAAAAGCAAATAACCTTCAGCTGGAAAGCAAAGCTGTCCAAGACCTAATACGTAGGAATTGAGAGCTGACTGCAGTGAATATGGTAGAAACTCAATTTCATTAAAGGTGAAGGGAAACGACTATGGTGCTTCCAGTATTACCTGCAATCTTTTTAAATATTGTGTTTGCTATAAACTCTCAATTGGTGATCCAAAATGTTGAATCCAGAATAAAAGCGTGGACTTATGTGAAAAAGAAGGAATCTGTGATCGAGTTTCTCAGAAGCAGACCCCGAGGCTCGGGTTTCAGAAGTGGCAGTTATTTGGCAGGCCATCCCAGAAAACGTGGTGCGAAAAGTGGAGAAGTGAGGCAGGACAGAGGAGGCACAAAACAGAGAGTACATCTGTCAAGCCAGTAATCACTGGGGCAAACCAAAGAGGAAGCCCGGCGGGAATTCTGGTTGTTCCAGGGCAAATGCTTCAGACTCAGTTCTGCGCAAAAGCCAGGGAGCTGCAGTATTTGCACACCTAGTCGGTCATTTGCTGACAGACTCTCAAGTGGTGTATTTTAACACTCATACTCTGATGCATTGGCACCTTTCTGCAGTTGAGTCGGAAGTACCTTAAAGTGGTGAGGCCTTTGGGGATATGGTTGAGGCATTTGCTGCAATTCGTACGGTTAGATTTCCTTTGTATTTTACAGTAACTGGTTCTGTATCCTCAGGAATTTACATGCACTTGCAGTTTACTAAGACTCATCTTATTGGCTTTTAAATACACAGAAAAACAAAGATCTCCCGAAGACACACGATGACAAAGTATAAAGCATAAATGCTTTAAAGTCAGTGAGACCGAGATTTGGATCCTGCCTTTACAAGCCAAATGAATTTGAAAAAATATTGCGTTTTATCTTCCTTTGTCTGTAAAATGAAAAAAACAATTTGTGTTTTGTAGAGATTTGATAATGCAGTTCAAGCTGTTGCCTCAGTGCTCGGAATATGGGGCTATCACACTGAAGGTTGGCGGTGATCGCCAACATTTTCACCTGCATTACACCCCCGTAGAATCAGTACCACAACCAACACCAGCATCCTCACGACCAGGATCACCTTGTGCAAAGTGCTTGGAGGTTTCTCTGGAAAAAGAAGAGTAAAGAAAACATACCCTTTCCTATGGAATGGGAAGCTAATATGAATATTTTTCAATCTTCAAAAATAGGTGAGGACTTCAGACTTCTTTAAAACGAAATGTGTCATATTTTTATTGCACTACGGATGCTTGTATTAGAACAAGTCGACAGGTACTAATTAACAGGCGCTAACAGCTTCAAGGGGAAAGAATCATGTAAATCCTTCTTTAGAAAAAATTTAAAGTAGTCATTACGGAGATTCGCCAAATTGCCACATATTTTATGGCAATCAATTTTCTAAAATGAATCGACAGCACGAGCCATTCCGTTTAAAAGCCACTTAGTAAGGCCTCCACACAACCAGTTGTCCCTTATATGGCTCTGGATACAAATTTAACCCAGTAATCTTATTTCTTCTCTTCTGAAAATTATAACACTAAAGGAAATACTGGTCTTACACAGAGGAAACTACGCTAATCTGGTATCACTGACTGAATTTACATACATGAAAGTTTAGGTATTTAAATTTTCACAAGCAGTCACTTAAGTGTATTGCTAACTGAAGAGGCCAGTTTTTGTTTGTTTGTTTGTTTGTTTGTTTTTTAATGCCTCAGTAATTCAGATATGAAAAGCTCAGGCAGTGTTCCACCTTGTTTTTGAAAAATTCAATGATTCTAATTATGATAACTAAATTCTTTCCTTTATTGT
>PVJO010008085.1:0-77200 GCA_004026905.1 Hystrix cristata | reverse complement strand
TTTTTTTTGAGGCAGGCTCTCACCTCTGGAGTACTGGGATTACAGGCATGTGCCACTAGGCCTGGCTGACTTTATTCTGATCCCATAACATTTGTCCCTTCGCCAATTAACCTGTTACATGAGATAATACTTTAGTGCCTTGTTTGTCAAGGTCTCTCTCACCCCTTGACCTTACAGAGAACAAGGAATAAAATTAAAAAAGACCGTTAGAGCTGCCTGGAGAAACTGCAGGAGGCCAGAGTTCTTTTTCTAGTAGTGCCACTGGTGAGAGGCAAGTAACTCGGAAGCACGAAAGACACAGGAAACCGGGCACCTCTGTGGTGGTGGTCAGCCCCCCTGAAGATGCAGAAGAGCCAGAACTTTGACAAAAAAGGCTGGGTAGATAAAGCGTGATCACATTGATACAAGTTCTGTGTGTTTTGATTTTCAATTTAAGAATTCTAAAATATCCACAAGTTTGTAATAATTCTGATATATGATATCTTTCTTTCCTTAAATTTAGGCCCATAAAAATGTATTACTATAGAGGAATTATAGACACCCACAGTTTTTTATTGTTGTTACATGTCTTCATAGGAAGGTGTGGAAGCTGAAAAGAAAGCTATCTCTCTTCTTTCTAAGTTACGGAATGAACTGCAAACAGATAAACCGATTGTCCCCCTGGTTGAGGCCTGTGGTGATACCGACCTGTGGAATCGGCACCTGGAGTATCAGAGCAGTCTTTTAAGTGAAAGCGGCGGGCAGCCTAGCTGGTTCCGCTCACCATGGTTGTTTGTGGAATGCTACATGTATCGCAGGCTCCATGAAGCCATTATCCAGAGGTAGGTGTTAACCCTCAAATGACAATGTGTAGATAATTTATGCTTCTTTTGAAATTGTAAGAGGATAAGTTTGAAAATAAACAAATGGAAGCCTGAGTTCAGTAGAGTTCAGCAAATATTAATGGCCACTGTTGGACATTTCCACAAATGATAGTGATTTAATAGCTTCTTGGCAATTATAATCCTCTTACCTGCAATAGACGAAAGGTTGAGTATCTAATATGAGCTTATTAAAGATGCTTATAAAGACTTCTAGAGTAAAACAGATTATACTTACTGAGCAAAAAAATACTATTTGAGATAAATAAATATATGTATAAAATCAAGATGGTGCAAAATAAACATATGCTTTATTTAGAAATAGTATTTCAGGGGCTGGGGATTTAGCTCAGTGATTAGAGTGCTTGCTTTGCAAGCACAAGGCCCTGAGTTCGATTCCCAGCACCAAAAAAAACAAGTATTTCAGAATTTATTTGTCTCAGGGGTCATTAGAACAGTGAATTATTCTGTTGTCTCCCACACTGGCTTATCAGTGCTATAGTTTGTTTTATTTTGTTTTTAATGGCTAAATTAGAAAAAGACTAAGTTATGCATGTGTTCCAAACAATTTTTACAGCATTTTTATACTATCTAATTTTCCCTAGGAAAATTATGTTACAGAACTGATTTATAGTGCAAGAAAAAAGGTAATGTGGATTATCCTTTTAGCTCAGTTTCCGAAAGTGTAGGTTTGCGGTGTATCCTTTGGGATGGAATCCTTTGGTATCCATTCCTAAACATAGCATAGGATAATTTAAAGTAATTAATTGAGCAAGCATTAATTATGAAATAAAATCATTCTGGGAAATATGTGAGCTTTGTCTGCCTTAATCTTTATAAATTATTTTTACTCACAGTTTGCTGTTTTTGCCAAATAGGACTGTTTGGGAACTGTTCTCTTTTTCTTTTTTTTTGGTGCTGGAGATCAAACTCCGGGTTTGCGCTTACTCTACCACTTGAGCTAAATCCCCAGCCCCCAAGAACTGTTCTAAAAGCAAAACACGCTCTTACAAATCTGGTACACAGAAGCCCCTTAACAGAAGTTGGGAGGAGCTGTTGCTTGTTAAAAGCTATCTGTGTGCCAGTTACCACACTTATCCTATTGCGATGTATATTTGAGGAGCTTCCAGATTGGGGCTAATATGAAGAATGTTGCTTCAGACACGTTTTTGGTGAACATATGTGTGTGTTTCTATTGGGAATATACCTAGGAGTAAATCCCTGACTCATAGGGAATGCACATATACAGTTAGGGCGAATTCTCAAGTAGCATACATTTTAAAGATGAGAAATTTTATATATGTATATTTCAAATATAAATATCTATATATTGTATACATTTATGTGAGGTTCACTCTTTTAAATACAATTAAGGCTTATTCTTAACATGATGTGTGACTTTAAACTAATGATTGATCTGTTAATAAAACATAAGAACATGTGTTGTCAAACTTTTACAAAGCCAGATAATAAATATTTTAGGGTTGATGGGCTGGATGGCCTGTGTCTCACCCGCTCAGCTTTGCCGTTGTGGTATGAAGACAGCCATGGACACATTGTACACAAATGATCATGGCTGTATTCCAGGAACACTTCACATACAGACACTGAAATGTGAATAGCACATGTCACAAAATACTGCTTTTCTTTTGTTTTGTTTTTAACCTTTCAGACATGTGAAAACCATTCTTAGTTTGCAGGTTGACAGAACAGGTGTTTGGCCTGCATGGGTCTGCAGGCTGCCATTTCTTGACCTGGTATTTGAACCCATGCATCCAAATGACTTTTATCATTTTAAATCACCTTGAGAGATGGACTGGTTTCAGCAATGCTGTCACTGCTAAAAAATACCTTTGAATTCTTTGGAATTTCTTTCAGAGACAGTTTACAAGCTATGAAAATTAAGTTTCATTATTTTTGAGTCACTCTTTTTTCACCAAAAATACTTTTATTCAATTTGATTGCACACTTTATTCTACTGAACTTGCTTTGAGTGACTTTTGGCTGTTTCCAAAAGTAAACCATGAAGACAGGTGGTCACTGACATGATGTTCAATAATGTGCCACAGATTCTGAAGAAAATTCCCAAAGAGGATTCCAAAAGTGCTTTAAGTAATGGCAGCATCGTAGGAATACAGGTGTAGCTTCCCATGGGACTGACTGACCAGAAGGAAGCCTCTATCATTTGGATGTATAAAGACTGGTATGTTTTTTAAAACAAACAGTTTCACTACATCAGTCTTACATTGTTTTTACCCTAACATGGTAGCATCTGGGGGAAAGTAGCTTATATAGAACATCGGATGATCAGAATTATCTACCCAAATCCGTAAAGGCTATTGTATTAGTATTTACATCTTCTTTGTATATTTTTCATTGGATAGCATGAAGATGTAGCTGTAGCGCAAACCCTCACCTTTGGCAAAAATTAACATGAGAGTAAAATTTGACCAAAAAAATGATCAAAATTTGTCATCATAATAAAATTTATCAGTATTAAGTCTGATTTATTTCAAGTACTCATTGTATTCCCACAATACTTGGTTTTGACTATGGTGATTATTGCATTGTAGGCAAATGTTCTGTTTATATTCATATATTTGTAGCTAGGAATTGTGCCACATTGGTACTGAAAGAAATGTTTGTTGAACTAAAGCAATTATCTTAAAGTTTTATTAATCTTTCTCCTTTTGCCCTGGAACCTCTTCTGGGTAAATAATTATAGGTGTTAGCGTTGTAATTATTTAATACTTCTAGTAAAATAGTTGATTTGGGAAACTTTGACAATTAATTAAAATGAGCTAGGGATTTATTTTTGTATAATTTGATTATTCTATGTCTAGTATGTGTTACCACTAATTATTATGACTCATGGTACCATTTTCTTCCTATTAAAGAACTGCAGTTTCCCAAATATCTGTATCTATATTTATATCTATCTCTACATAATATATACATATTTTTTTAAAATGCAGACTTATGTAATTGTTTCACTTATGTTTTTCCTTTTATTTTAGTCCACCAATCAATGATTTTGATGTATTTAAAGAATCCAAAGTCCAAAATTTCTTTGAGTCACAGGAATCTGTCATTGCTTTATGCACTCACTTGCAAGAGTTGATAAAAACTATTGAAGACCTAGATGAAAATCAGCTGAAAAATGAGTTTTTTAAGCTTCTGCAGGTAAAGATCTGATCATCTGAATATCTCTGTTTTAGTAGTTTATATTAATATTTACTAATTTGTAGTGTATTATATTAGTTATTTAAACTAATGTTTTTGTTTTTTCCCTCCTCTGAACTATGTTTTATGCCTGGTTCAGATGTACAAAAGACAGAGAATTAGCATACCAGCCCTTGACTCTTAGCCCATTCCTTCAGTTAACAGTCATCTTGGGGTTGTGTTCTTTGTTCCATAAACATAATGCATTGTAAAGAAGAATGAAAGCAATCTATTTTCCGTCAATCTAATTTGGTCAGCTACTCCCCACTGTCACCCTGCTCCCAAGTAAAAGAGTCAAAATTGCTTTTTCTTATTGCCTACAATGAACAAAAGTTTAATGTCTCAAGAAAAGCCTGAGGGCATTTTAGTTTGTGGAGAATGTGGATCTGTTTTCAAAGGTCATAGCACTCTGTTACTGTCCACACAAATACTTTTGGACTTGTTTGTGTCCAGCACTTTTCTAGATGCTGAGCATGTTGTGAGGGAAGAAACAGGCTGGTCCTTCCTGGCATAGAACTTGTAATCTTGAAGGAATATAGATAATCAAACAAGCGCACAAATAACTGTGTAATGAAAAACTTGGAGATAGTATGAAGGAAATGTTCGGGAGCCTGACAGAGAACCGGATCCCAATTGCTGAATGCCATCGTATATGCCACTGTGTGTGATTCTCCAGAAAACTTCAGAAAAGTATAGCCTTGGACACTTTAGCTGTTATGTAAGCCATATATATTAAAAAAAAACCTATTATCTTTTAAAAACAATATTCTTAGTAAGAACATACATTTTCTTCATCTTATTTGGGGGGACGTTACTGGAGATCGAACTCGGGGCCTTGTGCTTGCTAGGTGGGTGCACCACCACTGAGCTAAATCCCCGGCCCCTTCATCTTATCTTTAAAATTAGTTTGTTGGTTTTGTTTTTTTGTTTGAGACTGGGTCTCCCTGTGTCGCCCAGGCTGGCCTTGAACGCCTGGGTCGTGCAGTCTTGCCTCAGCCTCCCCAGTAGTTTAGACTACAGGCACCAGGTCTGGCTGTTTTCCTCACTTTAAATCACAAATGAGAATAGAGTCTCTTTTGACTAATATTTGCTGAATACTTATATATGCCAAATATTCAGTACAGTGTTTACACGCATTATGTCAGTTCTCATAACACAGTGACTCTGAATAAGGTATTAGTATCTTGTTTTTTGCTGCAGAATTTGAGCCTTAGAGATCTTAAATAATTTGCCGGTGATCATTAATTGAAGATCCTGGGATTTGAACCCAGGTCTTGGCTCTAGAGACCGCACTCCTAAAAATGTAATTTTTTTGTTTGTTTGTTTTTAGTTTTTGACACAGAGTCTCACTATGTAGCCCAGGCTGGCCTCAAATTCATGGTGATACTCTTGCCTCAGCCTCCGAAGTGCTGGAGTTACAGGCGTGTACCACCAGCACACCTGGCTATAATTTTATAACTTAAAAAAATAGGGCTATATTCCTTTTTTACAAAATAACATTATTATTTCAATTTAAAACCAACTAATGGGGCTGGGAATTTAGTTCAGTGGTTAGAGCGCTTGTCTAGCAAGCACAAGGCCCTGAGTTTGATCCCCAGCACCAAAAAAAAAAAAAAAAAGTCAACTAATAATTGATTATAGTGGGTCTATAATCGACATCATCTGTTTAAAGAGTTTGGTCTTGAGATACCACTGTGTCCAGAGTCTTTATTTTACAATCTCAGACAAGTTGCCATGTCCTGAAGCTTATACATTTAGTGCAGGAAACTGGGCAATTTGGGGAGGAGGGCAGGAAAGAAAAAAGGAAATGTTTTGTTTTTCTCTTGACTCCTGAGTGAATCTGAGCCTCTGTCTTTATAGCATCTGATGATGTTTTAATATCTGTGTGATGCAAAAACTTTCCTTCTGAATAGACAATATGGGGGCTAAAATCATTCCAGTATTTTTTTAAAAAAATCCATAACATATTGACTAAAAATGTCACACTTTAACTTCTTAGTAGAGCATCATGTAAATATACTACATTATTAGAGAAAGTAGATTTGGTGGACATTTCCTTTATGGAAATAAATATAACAAGTATTTTAAGCAACCCCTCCCTTCACCTCCTACATCATAGAGTTTTTGTTGGTTATTCAAAAGGATAACTGTTCCTTTTTTCTTTTCCTTTTCAGATTTCACTTTGGGGAAATAAATGTGATCTATCTTTATCAGGTGGAGAAAGTAGTTCTCAGAAGAACAATGTACTAAATTCTTTGGAAGGTCTAAAACCTTTCATTTTAGTGAATGACACGGAACATCTTTGGTCATTGCTTAGTAAGCGCAAGAAAACAAGGAAAGAAGTGTCTGTAGATAGAGTATATATTATTCTGGATAATTCTGGGTTTGAACTTGTTACAGATTTAGTATTAGCTGACTTCTTATTGTCCTCTAAATTGGCTACTGAGATTCATTTTTATGGGAAAACTATTCCATGGTTTGTTTCAGATACTACCGTGCATGACTTTAATTGGGTAATTGAGCAGATGAAACACTGTGATCATAAGTGGATGTCCAAGTGTGGGGTTGACTGGGAAAACTACATCAAAGTGGGTAAATGGGTTTACCACGATCATATGTTTTGGACTCTGCCTCATGAATACTGTGCGATGCCTCAGGTTGCCCCTGACTTATATGCTGAACTACAGAAGGCATGTTTAATTTTATTCAAGGGTGATTTGAATTATAGGAAGTTGACAGGGGACAGAAAATGGGACTTTACCGTTCCGTTTCACCAGGCTCTGAACGGCTTCCACCCCGCACCTCTGTGCAGCGTAAGAACGTTGAAAGCTGAGCTTCAGGTGGGCCTGCAGCCTGGGCAAGGCGAGCAGCTCACAGCTTCTGAGCCGAACTGGCTGACCACTGGCAAGTACGGAGTGTTTCAGTTTGACGGTCCGCTCTGACTTGGCTTCGGAAACCCGGAGTGAGAAAGATGTGAGAAGCACCTCTCCTCCCCTGACACACAGTGTCGACTTGCTAGCTCTAGCAAGTCTAGCTGCTCCAAGCTCTCTGCATACACTCTGGGTAGCTTTTCCTTGGAACATTCTGCCCCGCTACCTTTACAATGTTGTGGGCATAGGCGGTTTTAAATTAGTTACAGGTATTTACACTTCTGTTGGAATTTCAGTATTTATTCCACATTAAATGCATAATTTCAAGAGGTTTTAGTGAACTTATTTTTAATTGTCTAGCAAGCAAAATATAAGTGAATTCTGCCTTTTAATTTTGTTAACCTTATTTTTTCTCAAATAGTACACTGCATGATATTTAATATCCTAGGAAGCATGGAATTTTATTTAACTTGATTTCAGGCTTTTGAAGTAATGGCTCAGTGAAAAATATGCATTTTAATGCCTCTATAAAGAGATGCATTTTTTATGAATGTGCTGCTTGAAAAAGAAAACTTACCTCATAAGTTAATTATAACTTGATCTACATGGATTTTTTTTTTTTAACTACAGTAGCCTGTTTTACTTGCATGTATTTGTATTTTGGTTGACCTGTAAAATGGATATTAAGAAACAGAAAATTAAACAGAATGAAACAGTATTTGAAAAAATGTAGCATCTTTTACATTCTATTTATGATATCCATGATCAACTGAAATTATAATTTTATCACATAAGTGTTTTAAGTAAACGGATTTTTAGTTTGCAGTTTTAGAAAAGTGCTTTATATAGAGAAAGTTCTTATGCATTTAGTTTGGATACTGCTGTTCTTTTTCTGAATTACACATTTTATTGGTCATCATGACAGATACTAATAACTACAAATTGGTTTGTTTTGAAACTGAAATTGGAAATAAACCTGGAAATGTTTTCTTGCACTGGAATAATAAAATGTGCTAAAATATCTTCATGGCTTTATTTGCTATTGGGGAAAAGTTAAGGGAGGATTTCAGATGCAATCTGCACAATAAAAACCTCGTAATGTGCATTAGAAATATGGCCCAGAGTAGCAATGAAATAGTGTGTCTTAGAAATGGAGTTATAATCTATGGTTTTGCTAAATGCTTGAACAGTTTTTGTAAAATAGATAAAGTTGTACATTTTGGGTTTACTCTTATCTATATATATTTGTGTTTTAAACATTAAATTACTAAAATGCTTAGCATTTTAGATTATGTGTAGATACTTGATGTAACTCAGAACACGGTTTTATATTTGAATTGACTTCATAGACTCAACGTGAGCCATTATATATCACATTTTCCAAAGCACTGGTGTTTTTCTCTATTTTTACCTTATAGTTTGTTAAGAACATTACATGGTATATTATGTAGTAGTTTCCTGCTGACCCGCCCACAAGAAAGCAAACTAGTGCAAGAGAGACAGAAGCAAACTAGTGCAAGAGAGAAAGCTGGCACCGTGGAAGAGGGGTCACTTTGATGAGACTTTTGTAAGTGCTTAGCAGGAGGGAGGGCCTTTATTCTCACCAGTTGATTTATTTTAGTAGGCTTATTGAGCTATAATTCATCCACAACAGTGGCTGTATTTTAGTATATTCACAAGGTGTGCACCCATCACCACAATCTAATTTCACAACATTTTTGTCACCTTTAGAAGAAACCCTGCACCCATTAGCAGTTATTTCTCATTTACTTCTTTTTAATACTTGGTGATGACTAATCCTTCTGTTTCTGTAGATCTACTTGTTGTGGACATTTCATGTAGGCGGAATCAAATATATGGCCTTTTGTGACTAGTGCCTTTTGAAAGTTCAGCAGGTGTAGCATGTTGTCAATATTCTCTTTTTTATGGCCAAGTAATATTGTCATGTATGGATATATACCACATTTTATTCATTAATCAGTTGACAGACATTGTTTTCTAGTTTTTTGAATAATGCTGCTGTGTACATTCATGGACAAGTATTGGTGTGAATATGGTTTCAATTCTCATGGGTATATACCTAGTAGTGAAGTGAAATCATCTGGTAACTATGTTTTGCGCAACTGCCAACTTGTTTTACAAAATGTTTGCACTACTTTATAGTTCCCCCAGCAATGCACAAGGGCTCTATTTCTCCACATCCTTGTCAGCACCTATTATTGATGTTTTTGATTCTAGCTCTGTTGTTGTGTGTGGCGGTGTCTCATTATTTTGACTTGTATTTCCCTCATGAATAGTGATTTTTTTTGGTGCTGAGGATCAAACTCAGGGCCTCGTGCTTATGAGGCAAACACTCTAACCACTGAGCGAAATCCCCAGCCCTGTTTAACATGTCTTAATGAGCTTACTGGCCATTTTTGTATCTTCTTGGAGAAATGTCTTCTGTTCCTTTGCCCATTTAAAAATTAGATTAATTGTAAGATTTTAAAAATACATTCCGAACACAAACTCTAATCAGATACATGATTTGTAAATATTTTCTCCCAATCTATGAGTTGTCTTCACCTTCTTTTTTTTTAATTTTTTTAACTTTTTTACTAAATTGGGGGTGGGGAAGACTTTGAAAACAGCACACTTGTCATTACCTAGACAAGGTTCTGATGTAATATCTGGTGTTTAGTGTAAGCAGTGTGACATCTTGCAATTGTATGAAATGAAAAAAAACAGAAAAAACTAGGAAAACAACAGTAAGAATATAATGCTGCCACATCCAATACTCCTGTTAGGATTTTGATGTATGTACTTTTATAATTCTTACTGTATGTACAGACAATTTTTACATTTCTAAGACAAAAAAGCAGGGTCATACCATTTGAATTTTTTTGATACTTAAGTGCTTTTTTATGTCCTGATTATTTTTGGAGGGGTGTGATCTTTCATTTTATTTTGCAATCTTTTTTCTACTTCACTGATGAGTAAGATTTTTTTCTTGAGCCTGGCATGGTGGCAGGAGGATAGCAGCAAGTTCAAGGACAGCCTGGGCTAAGTAGTGATTCAAGGCCAGCCTGAATTACAGAGTAAGACCCAGTCTCAAAAAAAAAAAAAAAAAAGAAAGAAAAAAGAATTTTTTCTTAAATATCAGTACTCATAAATATTTGTATTCTGATCCCCAATTGTGTTGGTTTGTGCTGCTACAGCAAAATACCTGACACTGGGTAGTTTAAAAACAAGAATTTATTTCTCACAGTTTTGGAGGCTGAGAGTCCAAGATGAAGACTACAGACATTTATTTCATCATGGGGATGCATCAGAGTTGCTTTCACTATATGGATCACTTAAAGTTTTTCTATCATAAAAAAAGTTGAAATTAACACTTCCAAACAAAATTCATAAAATAATTATTTGGAACCACTCAATTCTTCTAGGCCTCCTGGAGTAGTGTTTGTGTTAGATTAGCCCCACATTCTCAATCTTGAGTAGTTGCTTATCATGGGAAGGGGCTCTCTGTCTCTCTGCCTCTCCATCTCTGTCTCTGTCTCTCCCTTACTCTCACCATATACTTACCATATTACTGACTTTTTTTTTTTTTAACCAAGAGCATGTATTGGTACATTGTGTGCATAATGGTCACATTCATCATGGTTATTTTGTACCTGTACATGATGTATCTTGGTTTTATCCCTCTTCCCCACCTCTCCCTTCTGCTCCCCCTTTCCCTATTTACAGCAGATTTATTTACATTTTCCCATTTTTTCCCTTTCCTCTTTCTTTCCTTTTTCCCTTCTTTCTTTTCACCCTTCCTCCTTTCTAGTTCTCCTGTATTTTGACTATTATCTTCACTTTATATAATATTTATTACACCTCTTTGTCCTTATTTCCCCTTACGGTTACTCATATCAGAGAAACAATTCAATGTGTACTCATGAGTGTCTGATTAACTGTGCTTAAGAGTATGTTCTCAACATATTACTGACTTTTAATCCTGCTTGAGTTCAACACAAACTTTGGGTACAAGGGTGAGGTCCGTTAACATCTTAGAGTGCCTAGATTTTTCTCCTGTATTATTCTGCACAGAGATTTCAGCAAGAAAAACTGGCAAAGTATAACTCCCATTGTTGAGTACATTCCTTTTTTTTTTTTTTTTTTTTTTTGATGCTAGGGGTCGGACTCAGGGCCTTGTGCTTGCTAGGCAAGAGTACGTATATTCTTGTGGTTTCAACTTGAAAATTCGCACTGGAGCTAGGCAGGTGCTGTTCTAAAACAATCAGGCCAATGCCAATAAAGTTGTTCCTGTCCACATTGATTTGTTGGCTTAATTCGTACATGTAATTCTTGAAAAAAAATATTATGGCGATTTATCATGGAAGCATATCAGGTGAATTTAAAAATAAAAATTTAAAAAAGTCGCTTTTCCTTCTTTTTTCTAAAACAGCTGCCAACTTGCTGGACATGCGTCCTCACATTGGTATCATGCCCTTTCCCATAATGCCTTAGGTGTGGGATGCGGTCCCAGCCAAAGTAAAGGCAAGGTTGTCAGATGGCCATGAAGAGGATTTCCTTGCTCTTGTGAAAAACGGGTTATACAAAGTAAAAAAATTAAAAAAGGTTTATGGAAAGAGATAGCCTTTTTCTTCCTGTGGAGGTATATGTCCAGTTATGATGCTGTATTTATTCCATTTTACACATGAAATAACAAATGTCAATGATAGCAAATGACAGTACCTATATTTGAACAAAGTCACAGTACCTGTATTTTGTGTCAGAAATAAGATGACTATAGGTGTATGTGTTTTTTGGTGCCTTCCATTTTATTATGTTTGTCTACACACGTGTTTTTGTGTCAGTACCATGTTTGCAGTAGTATGGCTTTGTGGAATAATTTGAAATCGGATATTATGATGTTTCCAGTATTCTTTTTTGCTCAGGATTTCTTTGGACATTCTGGGTCTTTTCTGATTACATATGAATCTTGGAATTTTTTTTCTAGTTCTGTGAAGAATCCTGTTGATATTTTAATAGGGAACACATTGAGTCTGTAGGTTGCTTTTGGTAACGTAACCATTTTAACAGTATTAGCTCAGCCAACCCATGAGCAAGGCAGCGGCGGGGGGGAGTGTCTTTCCACTTTCTAATATCTTCAATTTCTTTCTTCAGTGTTCTATAATTTTCATTGTAGAGGTCTTTCACTTTCTTGGGTAGGTTGAGTCTTAGTTTTTGTTTTCATTTTTGTTTTTTTTTTTATATTGCAAATAGGATCCTGAGTTCTTTCTTGGTGGGTTCATGATTGGTGTATAGGAAGGCTATTGATTTTTGTGAAGTGCTTTATACTTTATAAAATAAGTTGGATATTATGCAATGTCATCACAAGAGTCCTGTGACAGAAGTCTTACCACACTAACTAGTTTTCTGGGCAGCAGAGATTCTGTAAGGTCTACACAGCTTGCAAGTGTCTTGACAGAGGCTTGAACCAGTGTGTTCCAAGTCCTCTGCCCTTTTTATGGTCCTGTATTCCTAAGGACAAATAGTAAGATCTCCCAGAGATCAGAAATATAGCTAAGGCTGCCTAGACTTTGTCCTGATGACCACAGGGTTTCTACTTTCTTCTGTACACACTCAGGGTTCTGTAGAGGTACTTTGGGAACATGGGGTTCCATTTAAAGTGTGGTACAGAGAGACACGTTTGCAGGACTCTAGCACCCCACCATTTGGTAACTAGGCCGACCAAGAGACTCTCCAAGTTGATCTGCCCAATGAGATCCTGAAAAAGTCTCCTAGTGAATAGGCATCTTGGATTTAATAGGAGGAAGGTTCAAAAAGTGCTGCTATGAGTGATAGCCACTGAAAATTTCTTAGGAGGGAAACAGTAAGTCATTGTTTTAGTTACTTTTCTTCATTGCTGAGAAAAAATACCCGACACCCAAAGCTGAAGGAGGAAAGGTTTATTTGGCTCAGAGTTTGTGAAGGTTTTAGTCTATAGTTGGCTGGCTCCTAGGTACAGTGGCATGGCAGAGGGCCATCGCAGAGCAGGCAGGCAGAAGCAGAAGGCAGCAAGAGACCAGAAACAAGGAACAACACTCTTTCTATCCTGTATTGTTTTATCCAGGCTATCGACCTGGGGCAGGTAGCACTCACACCCTTAATTCTAGTGTCGCACCCTTGATCCCAGCATCACACACCCTTGATCCAGCCACCTCCAAAAAATCCCCACCTATGCCTGCATGAGGCTTTGAGGAGACATCTAGATACAGGCCATAACAATCATGCTTTAGAAAGATCAGTCTGGTTGGGATTTTGAAGACCTTCAATGTGGAAGGTCTGACTGAGACAGGTTGTTAGAAGGATGGGGACAGACCTGGGAGAAATTATAAGAGGGGACATTGGAGAGCGTGGAGTTGCACAGGAGAGACACAACAAGGTGTGGGAGCAGCAAGAACTGTTTTCTGGATCTTAGAGTCTATAGGATTGAGCATTTTTGGGGAGCTTATTTGTTTTTAATTTTAAACAATGGTCACATAGCAAATGAGTTTGGGAGTACAGTTCTATAAATTTCAACACATGTATACATTCATTCATTCATTCATCATAATTAGGATACAAAACTATTATGCCACCCCCCCAAACTTCCCCTATACAGTCTCCCCTACTATCTCTACACATACTCCTGACACAACATATCTGTCCTTTGTCTTTATAGCTTTGGTTTTTGGAGACTGCCACATAAATGGAATTCCACCCTATAAACTATTGTGTGTATGTGTGTGGTACTAGAGACTGAACCCAGGGCTTTCACATTGGACTACATCCCCAACCCTTGTTTACTTTTTATTTCGAGACAGGGTCTCATGGGGTTGATAGATTGCTCAGGCTGGGATCAAATTTGCAATCTTCCTGCCTCGCCCTCCCAGAGTGCTGAGATCATAGGTGTGCACCACAACACCCAGTTCCTATGAGCCATTGAATCTTGTGTTTTTTACTCTGCATAAAGCCTTTGAGAGTCATGTGTTGCATATATCAATATCCACAGGACTTTGAAAAGGGAAATAAGGCTGTAGCAGAAAGGAGCTGTGGCATGATCAAGTTGGGGCCTGAATGTTGTTGAAGTGGAAAGAGCAATAATTAGGTGCTATAACCTCTCAAGGGAATGCATTCATTCATTTTTCTATACAATTATTTATTGAGCATTGAATATGGTCTGGGCATTATTTTAGGGGTTTAGAGGTTGAACAACTGAAAAATCCCATCCTCAAGGTGCTTGAGGGGAAGCAAATAAATGAATATATTTGTGCTGGAAAGTGAGGTGCTCTGGTTGGTGGGAATAGGGAAAAGAGGCCATCTTAGACAGAAGGGTCAGGGAAGAGCTACTGGAGAAGGTCAAATTGGACCACAGATAGGAATGAAATACTCACATGTATTACAGAGTTATGTTTTAGAAAGGTCAGTGTGCTTGAGATTTTGGAAACTTCAGTGTGGAGGGACTGACTGACAGCTAGACAACCTAGGCAGGCCCAGGCCAGGGCCCGGGGAACTGGAGTGGTTGCCATATTCAAGGAAACTCAAAGAAGCCAGTGGAAGTAGAGCAGCGACCAAGAGGAGATGAGGCCATGATATGGAGGGTTGTGGGCCTTTGGATTTGTATTCAAAGCATGGTGGGCAGACTTGGAGAGTTTTGAGCAGAGGAGTAACTCACTCAGGTTTATGTTTAATGAAGCCTAGTCGGGCTACCTGGTTAGAAAATATACTCAGTGAATGTGTTGGGAGGGTGGGGAGAAACTGAAGCCAAAAGACAATGTAATATGGATCTGAACTAGGCTAATGGTAGAAAAAAATAGATGAAGGATGAATGCAAAACAAATTAAAGAAAAATGGAATTTATTGCCTAAGTGTTTATACAGCTAAAATTTAAATAACTTCCTGAAACACTTGCAGATAAGCTGGTGTAGAATATGGCCATTCTAGGTTATTTTTTAAATATAAATTTTATTGGTACACTTTAGATATACATAATGATCATATTTATCATAGAGGTTTGCCATTCTAAGTTATAAGGGAAACTAGGGATTTTTGGTGTGACTGTACCTAATATTTTGTCATTGAATTTATGTTAATTGTAGCTTTCAAACCATGCCCCTGGGATTCTTCCAGGGATGCCAGAAACATTCTATGACTGGAGCCACATTCTCAACTGCCACTTCAACCAGAGCAGTGCTAACACAGTGTATTTGCTTCCCTGTAAAATATAATTGGAGTGAAATGTTACACAATAAAAGGAGGGGGGGGGTACCCTGTGGGAAACCACGTATTCAGAAACTTCTTATTCTATGAATGAAGAGTCTGTCTTTCTCCTATTGTGATGGTTAATCTTGATTTTCAAGTTGATTCGTTCGAGAGAGGCCTAGGGATTAGTAAAACTCATTTCTGGGTGGGTCGTGGAGGACCTTGGGGACTATATCTGATCCATGGCCCCTTTATCTCAGGCATTCTTTGCCTGTTTTCTGCTTCCCAGTCACTGAACTGAGCAGCTTTGCTCCACTATACCCTTCCACCATGATGTTTCTGCCTTGAAGCCAGATTACCATGGACTGAAACCTCTGAAACTGTGAGATAAATTAATCCTCTCCTCCCTTAGGTTGTTAGTGTCAGGAATCTTGTTCCATCACTGGGATAGTTAACCAATAACCCAGAGAAAGAGTCTATTCTCCCACAGCATATTATGGGGGAGGGGAAGACACAGCCCTCCCCTCTGTGATATGTATCACAGGTTAGACTTCCTTCTTTCTAAATCTATACATTTAGTTGTACTCATTATTCAAATGTTTCATTTTTTACTTTTAAAAATAAAAACTAATTCACTATGACTCTCTTTTCATAAATGTTTAATATTCCCCAGTGTACACCCGCAGTCTTGTAGGTAGAGTAGTCTTCTGTATCCATGGGGGCGTCTCTCCAGGATCTCCCATAGATGCCTGAATCCCATACTGTACATACCATGCTTTTTCCTATACATCCATGCTGTATACCTATGATGATGTTTCATTCATGAACTAGGCACAGTGAGGGATTAATAAAAACTAATTACAAAATAGATCAATTATAATATGTATTATAATAAAACTTGTTGAATGTGATCTCTCCTTCTTGAAAGAGTTAAAGCAAATATTACTGTTTTCAGACCATGGCTGACCAAGGATCTCTGAAACTTTGGAAAACCAAAACCACAGATGAGGGAACTACTGTATGTCCTTTTGTTTCCATTTCCTATGTTTTAAATAACAGTACAACTTACAGTAAGGCTATGCTGTTACAGCAGCTGAAGTGCAGTGGCTTAACAGAATAGAATACACTCTTATAAAGTCCACTTGGCTGGAATGTGTGTGTGGGAGGCTGTGAGATTGTTGAGTTTATGAAGACCTGCAGGGGTCTGGCTGAGAGGCTCAGAGGTCGTCCTGGAATCAAGATCTAGCCAGAAGATAGAGGGAGAAACAGCACATAGAGTCACATAGGATGTTTTTCTGAGCCAAACCTGGAAGTGAGGCCTTCACTTCCACCTACGTACCAAAAGTCAGATTTCAAGGTCCCAACTAACCAGGTTTGGTGAGTAGCAAACCACTCTCTGTTATGTGTATGACTGTGGTATAAAAACTGGCAAACATAAACCTGGACCCTGGATTTACATGTTTGTCTTGGGGCGAGTCAGCAACTTTGATATTTGTGTTTTGGTGACTGTGTGTGACAACCGAATGTGTAAAAGCAAATTCAGAGCTTTGTGCACATAAAACATACGTAGTGGCTACCCTGAAGGAGAATGTCTAAGAGAGACTTCTTTTCTCACTTTTTCTTTCAAAGTTCAGTAACATTCACTCCCCCAGTATTTTTCAACTTACCGTCAAATGCCTTTATAACTCTATTACCGATAACATAAAAATCAAAATGGCTACAGAATGGTCAAAAAGAGAGCAAAAACTTCTTCTGAGTCTTAAGGATTTAAGGGATAAATTGCTACATAGACATTATGTTGGAAACTGAATCTACCAAAGGAACAATTTTCTGCAAGGTCTAACAGTATCTCGCAAGGTTTGAGAAATGCTGGACTGCCCAGTTTGCTTTTACCTGGACAATTGGAGGGCAGCGGGAGATAGCATGGAGAGATCTTTCTGGCCTGAGGCTCACTACAAACAAGAGGCCTTCTGGCCCTTGGAGACCAGGAGAACATCCTGCTCTCCCTATATTTCCTTAGCATTCTGACAGAAGCCTGAGAAAAATGCTCCTGCTCTTATCACACTTCTTTGACCTCTGGCAAGAGCCAGAGGAGCATGTGCTCCAGCTGCTTCAGAGTAACCCAGGGTAACCCCATGGTCATTATAAGCATTAGCAACATGGTTTTGACATCTCACTACCCTCTGGGCTTTGTCAACCGTGCTTGTCCCCTATAGGCCCATATAAGGTCCAAAATGTCCCTGCCTGATGTGAGGGTGGAGACTTTCAATTATTGGGAAGAGTCACATAGGTACCACCCCAGACTCCAAGACCCAGAAAAGGGCCCACTAAAAACTTCAAACCAGAAGCAGACAGGCGGCTCAGAGTCAAACTCACTCATAAGTTTTCTCATCTGCCTGATCTCGATCTGTTGAATAAATCTCTGCCTCTTTCTACTTCTGGG
Source organism: Hystrix cristata (assembly GCA_004026905.1). NCBI lineage: Eukaryota > Metazoa > Chordata > Mammalia > Rodentia > Hystricidae > Hystrix > Hystrix cristata. Next base: position 59,591 of record PVJO010008085.1, on the reverse strand, counting down.
CATCCTGCTCAATTCTTTGTTTGGGATACAAAGAGCCTGGACATCAGATGAGATTGAGACCAGCTGTCTGGTAACAAGCAGATTTACAGAATTTATGACCATCCTGATTCATGCCAAATGATTTTGCCTAAATCTTACTTATCTCCCCAAAAGAATGTTCAGTGGCACTCCCCAGTTCTCCACACTGAGAATCAAGTGCATTTTCCCTCCAGCAGACTGGTTCTGTCATGCGGAACCCAGAGTTCCAACCAGAAATCTGTTCTGCACTCGAATACAAAACTGTCTTGGCTGTTATTTTTAACCTCACTTTTGATTTCTTAGTTTACATTACTCAGTGACTTAGCAGTGTTGGTCTATGACTAATTTCGTGTGTTTGTGCATGCTCGTGTGTGTGTGTGTGTGTGTGTGTGTGTGTGTGTGTGTGTGATTGTGCTTCATTTGTTTATTTTATAGGTCTCCCCACTCCTCATTAATCTGAAAGTCCTGGATAGAGTTAAATAGCTCTTGCTCCCTTTTCAACTCATTGGACTTCTGCTCAGTGCTTGGTATTGAGCAGGCTGATTTATCAAATGAAATAAAGCTAAAATCAGCACTTTTGCACCTAGTTATAAAACTTTTAGGAGCTATCTCAAGATACCCTGGAGAGACTGAGATGTGCATTTCTTCAAAAAATGATAAGCTGATTCCAAAGCTTCCTGTATCTTGTTTCCTTCTCTTTATCTTTTATAATAAGTTTTATAACCAAGTAAGTGAAAGTGAGTAAATTATGATCAGCAGCACAAACTTATATGTAGGGAATTTTTTTTTTGTTTTGTTTCATTTTTTTTCACTGCTGGGGATTGAACTCAGGGTCTTGTGCTTGCAAGACAAGCACTGTAACCACTGAGCTAAATCCCCAGCCCTTGTAGGGAATTTAAATGGATATCAAATCTATGAATCAGCAGGAGATAACATTTCTTTCCAAAAATCAGACTAATTTATTAGTCTGATGTTTCTGGGAGAGATAGATGAAAATTTCTTTATATATATGTATGGGGTTGGCTAATCCTCAATGGATAACAAAATCTAGCCTGATCCAAATCAGAAAAATCATCAAAATATTTTGGAATGTTTTATGAAAACATTACTCTCGACTCTTAAAAAATAAGAATTATTTGTTTCTTGAAAGAAAGTTGGCGTCATTTTGAAAGAAACGTAGAGCATGTCTCAAATGGGGTCAGGAAAATCCCACACTTTCCCCATCCTGCGCCATATGATTTTCCAAAATAATAAGGGCATTTTAAAGATGCAGAAGAACTGGCATTTGTGCTTAATTTAGAAACTATGTTTGCTTTTGAAAGTGGATTTTAACAGATCATTTGGCAAATTATTGTCTTGCTTTGAGGAATTTTTAACACTTCTCTTTTGAGAACTCTAATGTGTGCTAAGAACCACCTTCATTTTTAGCTGCTCTCAGTCATCTCGAGTAACTTCCAGGAAATGGGTGGAAGTGCAGCATTAACCTCTGTTTTCATGGCCTTTCCCAAGCACAGGAGTGTGGACAGAGATCTTGAGGGAGTAGATCCCTCAAGATGGGAGGGCACTGGGCTACGGGCTTCCATGCTTAGTGGATGGAATCTTTTTTCTCTTTTTTTTGGTGCTGGGGATCGAACTCAGGGTCTTGTGCTTGCAACGCAAGCACTCTAACCACTGAGCTAAATCCCCAGCCCTAGTGGGTAGAATCTTGATTTTTATTTATTTTTAATTTTTTTCACTTCTGGGAATTGAATTTAAGCCAGGCAATTACTCTACCACGGAGCTACATCTCCAGCCCTTTTTATTTTTTATTCTGAGACAAGATCTTGCTAAGCTGTCCACACTTGCAATTCTCCTGCCTTAGCCTCCTGAGGAGGTGAGATTATGGGTGTGGGCCCACATACCAGGGTGAATTTTGATCTTTAAAAACCTGAATGGCTATTTATTATTTTAGTTATCAAAAGGACATTAGTGTTTGAGATCCATTGCCTTCTCTGCCTCTTCTCGCTCCCAGATTTCACTGTGGAAAAACCTCTCGTTATTACCATGTTATTTCTCTATATTTGATGCTATAGTCAGTGAAGTCCCATCTTGGCTTGAGAGAATGCCTCTTTACATGGTGTTCTGCACCTTTGCTTTGGTTTAACCGTAGAAGGCCAAATAATGTCTAAATTCTTGGAAGCAAGGTGTCTCTGTTATTTGCAAATCCTTTCTACAAATTCTTATTTTCCAAAACTAAAGAAGATACTTTAAAAATTTATTATTACCAAATAGCTAAAAAAATTAAGCCTCTGGTCTTCCAGAGCTCTGGATAGAGTAAGAGCAAACATTTAGCTTTTCTAGTCCTTTTAAATAGTGTCTTATGGGGGAATTCCCTGTGGTTTAAGAAAACAATGCAAATAGCTAACCCTTATTAACTTTGTCTCAAGTTCTATGTCCCAGGCATTTTAATGCATTAAATAACTTAATCTTTATAACAACTCCATGGACTAAGTATTATTATTACTTCTACATTTTAGAGGGTGAAATAGGCTCAATGAAGCAGAGGAAACTGCCCAAGATTTCAAGGCTGAGAAATGGCAAAACCAGGACTTTAAACCAAACAGCTTGCCTCCCAGTTCTGTCTACTTAATAACTGGTTGAAGTTCTTCAAATCCATGAATAAATCCAAGAACTTTTAATGATTTTTTAAATAGGATAAAATCTCTTTTATGCTTTATGGGTACTTTTTTCTCACAAATATGAAAAGAATTAGATCTCCTTTATAATCTGATTTTAATCAAGGGTTAATCTATTGATTGTTAACTTAGTTAAAGCAGAGGAAATGCTTTATAACATTTTCACCAGATAGTCTATTATTTCTAGTTCAAGAAGGAATGCTGATTTTTGTCTGAGAAAAATCTGCCAACTCCATGGATGAGTTCTGATTTTTCAGTAATACATCTATTGAGGACTTTCGTTCTGTCTCTCTTCCTTGGTCATCATCCTTGGTGACATCAATACCCAACTGTGTGACCCATCCAACACCTTGGCCATTTTAGTTCTTTGATTACCTGCTTCAGAATCAATGACTTTTTCTATAGTTCAGCTGTTCCCATGGTTACCGCCAAGCCCAGGAGCTACATTGTCTCTGGTTTAAGCATCCCACTTTGACCAGCACCTGCTGCCCTTTCATTTCACTTGCTAGAACAGCTCCATTCCAGCAATGTTTTGACCTTATCAAGACCTCTCATTCATTGATCCTATACTTTTATTTTTTCAAACTCTCATGCTCCTTCATTGTCCTCTTATTTTCATTTTCTTTACTACTCAGCTTAAATTCCACGATCCATCATTATAATGAACCCTTGCAAATATAGTCACTTGCCTTGTTCCTCTATGTTATTTGCCTGGCATAACCTTGACCTTGGTTAAAGATAACTGTGTTCCATTTTCTCAAACAGTTGAAACACAGAAGAGAAAAACCATACAATTGAGCTCACTGGTTTCATTTTAAAATCATGACCACAAATCTCAGGGGCTCATTCAACACTACCAAGAAATTCTACCATGTTTCCTTGTATAATATTTTCCAAACTTTATTACCTCTATGTTTTTGTTGTATCTGGATACTACTTATACAATGATTTACTATGTAACTCATCTTAAATTGGTTCAAACTGAATATACACCCATATCCTAAGTCTTGTCCTAGACCATGGTTGGCAAGTATGATGGTTAATTTTGATTATCAACTTGCTTGGATTGAGAACACCCAAGAAATAAGCACACCACTGGGTGTGTCTATGAGTGAGTTTCCAGAGATGATCGACATGTGGCATGGCAAGCTGACGCCTGGCTGAGACCTTCCCTGCATGGTGGGAGGCACCATCCACTAGACTGTGGCCCAGAAGGAATAAAAGCAGAAGGAGGAAGCCCGCCAGCACTCCCCTTCCTCTGTGTCTGGTCCACCATGAGTCAGCTGCTGTGATCCACCAGATGCTCCTGCTAAGACACTCTGCCTCCCCACAGGGCCAGAAGCAACGGACTCCGCTGCCCATTGACTTAAACCCTTCCAGGGCCCAGCCCTCAGAGTCCTTCCGCTCAACTCCCTGGACATCATCAGCCCTCATCCTCATACATTGCCTTGCAGAGTCACTTGGTTTAGGTCTTCACTTCCTGGGAAGTTCAAAGGCATCCGGGCAGGAGCTGGGCTGAGCATTTTTTCTGCTCCCATTACCACAAAAACACGTACCGCCTTTACGCTGAGAAAAATCTTTTAACAATGATTTGGGAGGACTGTGCAACTGTGCCAATTCCTATCTCCTGTTCTCATGAGGAAGAGGTTTCGGGTTAACCGAAGCGACCAGAATTAGATTTTGTGAAATGGTATGGTAAGCAACTGGATGTAGCGTTAACAAAGAGGGAAGATTTTCAGTCTGGTTCTTTCCAGATGCCTCCAGTTTTCATCCACTTTTTTCCTCTCCCAGTGTCCAGTCATTGGAAATAAAGTAAAATTGTAGTGACTTTGCTGCATGGAAAAACTGCAACTAGAAAAAATATTTTCTACACATTATACTATTGATGGGAGATTGCTGAAGACTTAGGTTCCATTAAGGCCTATTTTTGTAAAATGTTGCTTGAAGTGAAAGCGTCAAAGTGATTCTGGATTGGATATATGTCAGTGGTGGTGAACCTACAGCGTGTGTGCTGCTTTGGATTGTTTGTATCATTAAAGCTCTAAGAGGTTTGCCATCGCTGATATATGGGATTGTACAAATACGGTCAAGCCACCCTCACTATCATACGGTACTCTTAACAATGTGTACAATTTTTATGTGTCATTAAACATACTTTTAAAAAAGCAAGGCCAAGAATTCCTCAAATACAATCATGGATGCTTGTAGGATGGATGAATGGTGTTATGGTTTAGCTCTAAAATGTCCCCCAAAAGTTTCGTGTTTAGAAGTGGGGCTTTTGGAAGATGATTGGGTCAGGGGGGTGTTATACTCAGCAGTGGATTTATCCATTGGTGAGTTCAGAGCTGACTGTGCTGCTAGGAGGTGGGGCCCGGTTGGGGGTGGGGCCCAGGGCTTGTGACCTGGAAGAGTGTATTCTTGTCTGCAGCTCCCCCCTTCTCTCTGCTTCTTGGCTGCACAGTTTTCCTCCACCAGGCTCTTCCATTCTGTTTTGGAACCTGCCGACTATGAAGTGAATACCCTGAAAACGTGAGCCAAATTAAACCTCCCCTCCTTTAAATTGCAGCTGTAGGGTATTTTGTCCCAATGATGGGGAAGTGTCTAATGCAGACAGAATCCAAGAAAAGCTGCCTCAGCTCTGATTTTATTTACGTTTCCAGCAGCATTTGAGTCCAACAAAGTCTTTTACACGTGGGGCCCATTTTCAGATGCTGCTACAAAAGGTGGGCCCTGGGCAGGTCACACCCCTTCTCTGTCCGAGGTGTGCTGCTCTCTCTACCACTTGGCAGCTGTACACTCTGGGACTGTTCATCTTCCTGTGACTGCTCCTTAACTCATAAACTGACTATTCTAACATCTACATCCTAATCCTGTAAGGAGATCATACGCAGGGAGCATTTACAGCAGCTCAGGCGAGGGCCCCCTTAAGCACTGTCACCTGCGAAGCCGTGCTGTTACTGTGGCTAGCACTCCTGCCACCTGCACTTCTGCGCAGAGCTCTTGAGAAGGTGAAACGAAAGAACGTCCACCAGCACAGGCCGAGTAATTTGCAGGGCTCAGTACAAAATGAAAATACAGCGCAGTTCAAAAACTAAGAATTTCTGGGGAAGAGGATCTAAAGATGGGAGGCAGGGGAGGGAAGAGGAGGGGAAGGGAATAAAAAGAATTAAGATCTGTTATGTATATATACCTGCTTCCCACGATGTATGTAATCTTCACATACTGCAAATATGCATTTAAACAAAAACAGAAACAAACCAAAAAACCAAAAAAACAAACAAACAAATCGACGAAGAATTTCAGACTGGGCCAGCAGAGCATTAAACCTGCGGCAGGCAGGCAGGACCCAATCCACAGGCTGCCTGCCGTGAAGGGGAGCCTGAGCTCGGAGACGCCCTTGCACACAGTAGGTGCAAATAAATGCTCGGTTCACGTCTGAGTCAGCAAGGTCCGACAGCGCACGCGCGCGAGCACTGTGCGTCCTGACCGCGGGGAAGACCCCCCCACCCTCTCCATCCCGAGGGCCCCGCCGGGGCTGGCGCCATCGCCAGGCCGAGGTCGCCGGCGCAGGGCTGGTCCTGGGCTCGGCCCGGCGTCGCCGCCCGGCCGCGGTGTTTGCCGGTCGCCCGGGAGACGCGCGGACACCGCCGCCGCCCGCTCGGGGTATCTCCGCGGCCGCGCGCCGCAGCCAGCATGAGCCGCCGCGGCTGCCCCGGCTCCAGCAGCCTCGACCCGACCCGCGACGCCGCGCTGGGCGCCGTGTGGCCCGCGCCCGAGGTACAGTCAGCCGCGACGGTGGGCGGGCGGCCCGGGCCGGCGTCCCGGCCTCGCTCCTAGCGGGGAGACGCCCCGGAGCGCACAGCCCCCTCCGGAGTGCGCGGGCGGAATCGCGGCAGCCGCGTCCCCGCGCGGGCGGCGGACCCGGGGCTGGCTAGTTTCAGAAACCATGGGCCGGTCGCGCGTTTGTGCAGCGCGCCTGCGTTTTCTTTTTAGGTTGTGTCATGCAGCTTCTCTGGCCATTTAAATTCGACAGACAGGCCGCTCCTGGCCCCGCCCCTGGAGCATATATATAATTCCTTCATGAACTTTCCCTGCGTAGCTCCTGAGACGGGAGTGTGAGCATTCTTCAAAAGCTGGTGTGATAGGCTTAGTGCGGCCCCGGGGAAAAGTCGCCAACTCCTACGTTGCCGACACCTCCAGAGACAATAATTCAGTTGTATCTGTTTATTCCCAGGAGTTACTTAAGCACTGGGAACTTGCGGGTGTCAGGTATGCTATACACACACACACGCACACACACACACACACACACACACACACACACTCTGTCTTGCAAACTCGCACGAGAATTTGAGGCTGGCTCCATTTGGGCTGAATGTGCATCACCTCTGGACCTGGCACTGGTCCCCCAGGTCTCCGTGTGTCTGGAGCATTCGCCAGAGAAATGAGAACTATGCTGAACAGAAAGGTGCCCTCAGCGTAGACACTGACCATATGCATCCCTGGGGATGTTAGATTCAACGTATAGGTTGGATTCTCCGAAATGCTACCACGAATCTAGTATTCAGCACCTTTGTTTGTTGCCTGACATCCCCACATTTAGATTTCTCGGATTCCTGATGTAGTCGTGGGAAAGTAGTACCTTTGTGGACAAATAAAACGAATTTTCCTTCCATCTGGCATCTCCATATTTGACATTACATTTTATCCCAACATGGTGTCTGTCCTTTATAAATGAAGACTGTCAGCCCATACATAAGGAGGTAGCATTTTTATGTTATTTATACATTTTTGGTGAGCCCAAAGTAAATTAGAGACATCATAATCCTTCCACCCTAAACCCTCCGGTGTGTATTTTCTAAGAATAGGGTATTTGCTAACGTAAAGTATAACGATCAAATTCAGAATATTCAACAGTTTTACAATAATCTATCATCTCAAATAGTATACTATCTACTCAAATGTTGCCACTTATCCCAGTTATGAGATTTATTGTAAATTTATAATTCCAAAATCACACGTTTCATTGTGACATCTTAATTTCTTTCAATCTGCAATAATTTTTTCCACTTAAAAAAAGATCTGTTCTTCAGGACTAGATTTTTGGTGGATACTGCTTAAGGCATGTTATGTAGTGGTGCAGCTCATTAATGGCTTGTCCCAATACTGGTGACATTCCCTAGCTGGTAGTATCTACTAGATGCTTCCACTGTCAATTTACCTTTTCTCCTTTAGCAATAAATTACTGATTAGATTAATTGAATACTCTTATTGATTCAGACAGAGATTTTTAGGATAAGTTACTACCTGCATATGGGAAAATTTCCACTAAGTTATAGATTGTAGTTGGCTTGAAAGAGCTCAGTTTTATGGAGAACAAGAGTAGAAGCAGAAAAACCAGCATTTATTACTATCATATTTTCAGTTTACAAAATGCTTCATTGAAGATAATGTTACAATTTAGACAGGCAAGGCAGAAATTTCCCATTATGTGGATGAGGAAATAGCTTTGTCACTTAATAAATGATGGAGCACAGACTTAAATATCTTTCTTTTGGAAGTTGTGTACTTTTTCCTACCATGTTGCACTGAAAAAATATTAAAATACAAAGCAGAGATGGTATGCATCTCTCTGAAGAAGTAGAATAGTGCAGGGACCTAAGTATTGGCTTTAGGATCAAACTGGGTTCAGACAATCCTCATCATACCTTCTTTGTGACATTTTGGCCAAACAACGAAACAAAAACCTTAGTGTCTCAGGACTTTAGTGTTCTCACTGGAAACGCGGGATCATATGCTTATCAGGTAGCATTGTTTCAGGATCCCACAGTAAAGGCATGTAAGGCCCACAATAGTGTTTCTAAGTGTTTGTTCCTATTAGCTATTGTTCTTCTTTATGACTTCTGGAGTTCGCCTTGGTATTAACATTGCTACAACCCAACACACCATAATCAATATCTCAGCCATCACCTCAGCACTCAGTTTATCGTGGATCTGGGCGAGGGACTGAAGATGCAAACATGAATTAGATAGTCCTTGCTCTCCATGAAGAACTGAGAGTTCCCAACAAGAGAAGCAGACATGCAAAAAGTTTACTGGATCATCGGTATCATTCATGAACCAGGTTGGATGCTGAACTTTTCTCAAGTCGAATTGATGTATAATCAGCTCCTCAGCAGAGCTTTACTAGGTGAGGAGACGTGGGGAGTTCTAAGAACAATATTACAAGCCCTGAAGCAAAATGGCTCAAGCTGGGAGGGAAGAGATAAGCAGCTTTCTCCAGGACTGTGTAACTTTAGCTGTGCATCTGAAAGAATGCTACCAAGTGAAAAAAGTGGCCAAGTTATAAAGTAGCATCATCCATCAGGAGAAAGCCATTGCAGTACTTTAGTGGAAAGTGCTTAGATTTGGCGTTAGAGGCCACAAACAAATGGTGGGTTAGCAGCTCTTTTGGCATGTCAGTGTTTTCACATACCTAGAGGATCTGAATCAAAATTATGATGCTAGTATAAACCACTGCTGGGAAATTGAGCAGATCTCTCTCTTCTCTGCAATATAGGCACTAAGTGGAATAACCGTCTGATGGAATCACTATGAGGAGCAAATGTAAATAACAACCATATCTCAACAGCTACAGTTCCTCAAAGCAAAGATTTAGAGCTGATCCCATATAAATATAAAGGAAGTAAGGTCTGTCTGCTTTTTTCCTTCCACTATTTCCACTTTTTAAAAATTGCATAAAATACACATAACATAAAACTTATCATCTTCAGCATTTATAAGTCTCCAGTTGCATTTAGTGTATTCACATTGTTGTGCAAGCGTCGCCACCATCCAGCTGGATCTTTGCTCATCTTGCAAAACCAAAACTCTGTACTTGATAAACAATAACTTCCCATTTCTTTCTTCCACAACCCTTGACCATCACCATTCTAGTTTCTGTCTATATGAATTTGACCATTCTAGGTACCTCATATAAATGGAATCATACTGTTTTTGTGACTGGCTTATTTCATTTAGTGTAATGTATTCAAGGTTCACCCATGTGTTAGAATCTCCTTCTGTTTGAGGGCTGAATGACATTCCATTGAATGCATACACCATTCATTTACCTGTGGACATGTGGGTTGCTTGTACCTTTTGGCTTAATACTGCTGTGAACATGGGTAAGGAAATATCTCTTTGAGGCTTTGCTTTCAATTTCTGTGGGTTTGTACCCAGAAGAGGAGTTGCTGCATCTGTGATAATTCTATTATTAATTGTGTGAGGAACTGCTGTACTGTTTTCCCTAGTGGCTGTACTGTTTAGATTCCCACCAGCAATACATGATGCTTCCAATTTCTTGCCCACACTAGTCATTCTCTCTCTTCCTCTGTATTTTAAATTAAAGCCATCCTAATGGGTGTGGAGCAGTATCCATTTCTAATTTTTAAAGAGCCTTTTTCTGCCTCCTCTGGTTTGCTCCTTTTTCTTTTTTCTTCTCTGTTTAATCAAAATCAAGCTTAAGAAAAGAGCTAACTGTAATGACATGTTTTCATATTAATTTAAGTTAGAAGATTCCCTTTTATAGGTAGAAAGAATAAAATCTACTTCCTCTCAAAAAGGCAAGAAGAGAAAATGAAATGGAAAGAGAAGAGAAAAAAAGAAAACAAAATGATAGTTGACAGCATACATATAGATCAGAAATTACAACAAACTAAACGCTCAGCTGACAAAAATAGATCCCATTTAAAAAATATTAAAAATATTCTATTAATGAAAGACACATCTAAACAAAAGAATATGGAAAGGTTGAAATAAAAGTCTATAAGAGATATACCAGGAAATAACCAAAGTAAAGCTGATGATCGTATTCGTATTATGCATATACTTTAAAGCAAAGGTGCATTTTTACTAGAGGTAAAGAGAGTTACTACAAAGTGTTAAAAGTTTTCATTCACCAGGGAGTTGTGACAATTCTAAATGTGTATGCAACTAATAACATAACCTCAAACCATAAGAACAAAATCTGACAGAAGCAGAAATCTGTGAGGGCAAATACATAAATCCACAAGTAGAGTAGAACATTTTTGTGTTTTGGGGGGTGCTGGGGATCGAACTCAGGGCCTTGTCTTGCTAACCAAGTGCTCTACCAGTAAGCTAAATCCCCAAACCCAAGTAGAATATTTTAAACATAATCTTAGTGTGTGATAGATTAAACAGAGAGAATCAAGGAAGAGAGCTAAAATGTAAACTTGGTTACATTATAGTGAAAAATAAAAAGGCATAAAATAGTTGAGATATGGCTGGAAAAGTTAATGGGACTCTTTTTTTCTCCCTTTGCTGGGGGAAGAATATCTTTAGATTATGAAAGAATCAACTGGATATAAGCCTAGAAAGTACACTTTGATGGTAGGGATTAGATCAGATTAATAATTAGATATTTTATCCTTGCTACATAAAAAAAAGCTTTGTATCATTGCAAACAAACAGTATGACATCATGACAAAGCATTAGAAAAACCACCTTGAAAGGAATTCTGCAAAATGCTAGCCAACATTCCTCAAAAGTTTCAAGGTAATGACTAGGGGGTGGGACTAAAGAGACCTGAAAACTAAATGCTCTATCAGAGCCTGGGTTGGCTCCTGCCAGAAAATGTATATTAATAGAAAAACCGAAGAAATTGAAATACTGTCTGTAGTTTAGTCAACAGTATTGTAACGATGCTAATTTCCCAGTTTTAATGAATGTACCTCGGTTATGAAAGTTGTTAACTTTAGGGGAAACTCAGTGAGGGGCACACAGAAACTCTGTTCTGCTTTGGGAATTTTTCTGTAATTCCAAATTATTTTAAAATAAAAAAGTTTTTAAAAATAAATGATGACCTATTCATTCACTCACACATTGGACTTTATTTGCACTGTAACATTTTGTTCCTCTGGCTGTCTATTCTTTGACCAGTTGGCCTTAGAATGCAGCCTGCGATCAAACTTTCAAAGAGCAGGTTGGGGAGAGAGTTGTTTGAACACCAAACAAAGGGCAAGCTTTCTTCCCATATTTTGAAGAGACGGTGTGTGTATTTAGTGTTTGCACATAGGATGTGTACTGTATTTCAAACAATAGCGAATACTTCTTGATTTGAACTTGAACGAAATTAACTCATTATAAAGATTTACTTTTTTCACATTCAAGGACAATTTAAAATTTGTTTAATTGAAAAAGGGAGTAACATTTGCAGCATCAGGAATTATTTATGCTGTGTTCTTTGACCCAAGGTTTCTTTCTTTCTTTGTTTTGCTTCCAATTTTTTTTCTTTGAAGTATGCTCTGGTGACTTTGATCCTAGGGTGAGGAAGTTCCCAGGTGTTGTTGGAGGGTCCATGGTACCTCACTCTTCTTCCGGATACCAGCGCAGTGGGGTTGGGGAATTAGCTCAGTGGTGGAGCCCTTGCCTAGGAAGCACAAGGCCTGGAGTTTGATCCCCAGCACCCCCTCAAAAAGAACATCGGATACCAGCACAGCTATTGATTGTAGCTCCTATGTCTACGTGTGTAGGCGCTGCTTGAATAAATACACATTGCTTTTAAAAATAAATACAAAGTTGTCTCCCTAGTATGACAGGGAGTATGTCAGTCTGTAAAAATAAATATCGGAGTTATATTTCTGAGTAACTGAGAGGAGATGATTTTTCACCAACAAATTTACCCTGTGCTTTTCTTCCTGAATCTTCCCTATGAGCTTTCTTCAGAAATGTATTTTTTGGCATATTAGTGTCGGTTTAGTCTGACCTCGATGTCAGCACAAAGGGGAACAATTTTAAGACCGGGTATAATTATGACATTTCCCCAAATTTCTTGTAGTTTGGGGTAAAAGAAATGGATAGAATTTCCCAAAGGAAGTCAGGATGTTGAAATCTTGTGAATGCTTGGAGTACCCTAAATGCAGAACGGAGGAGAAAATTTGGGCCATGAATAATCTGCTTCGTGAGTCATTAGCCCCTCCTTTGGCAAACACGTCCTGGGTCTTAGGTGCTGTGTTAGGCCCAGAAAGCACAGGAGCTGTTTTCCTGAAGCTAGTAAGATGAGTGCCTGTTGTAAAGCAGATGCTATTTTGGATAAGGTCCCACTCTCATGAAAGTTATAGTCTACTAAGGGGAAAGATAAAAAGGTAAAGAAGTAGGTAAGGCAATTTCCGGGAACAGTACATGTTTTGAAAACAATATGAAGCACCAAGTGTAGCACTGCGGTGGCAGGTAACCCGAGCTACTGGGGCAGCTGAGCGGGGAGGATTCAAGTTTGAGCTAAGCCCCGGCAGCCCTGGGAGACCCAGTCTGGAAGGAGAAAAGGGCTGAGGATGCAGCTCCATGGCAGAGTGCCTGCTTAGCATGTGTGAGACCTGGGTTCAACCCCAGTACCTCAAAGGCATAAAGACATCAAGAAAAAGCAGGAGGCAGGCTAGCCAGGTGGAGATTCAGCGGAGGGAAGGCAGGGTCCAATTGGGACAGGGCAGGCCAGACGGTGCTCAGGAATAATAGGTGATATTTGGGCTGAGTCCCAGGTGACCTAGGAGGTGATTCTTAGACAAAGCGAAAGCCATCACAGGCCCTCAGGTGGAAATGAGATTGATGTAGTGGTTCGTCAACCCTTTCTTAAATAGGGGGCAGCCGGGGTTGCCTCCTGATTAGATTCAGACTAACTGTTTTTTGGCAAATCTGTGTGAGGTGCTGTGTTGCTCTCAGGGCATCGTGTAAGGTGCCCTGTGCCAGCTTATCTCTCTGCTGATATTGTGAGCAGAGAAGACGAGGGGAGGCCAGAGGAACAAAATGTTACAGTGCAAACAAAGTCCAATGTGTGAGTGAATGAATAGGTCATCATTTATTTTTAAAAACTTTTTTATTCTAAAATAATTCGGAATTACAGAAAAATTCCCAAAGCAGAACAGAGTTTCTGTGTGCCCCTCACTGAGTTTCATTCAGTTATAATCATTGTCATGTGCACCTGGAGAAAGGAAGCAATCAAATGCAGAAAGATGGCCTCATCATTGGTGAATCTAAGGGAAACATACTCGATTTTATCCAATTATTCTTGTAGTTTTGGGCAGATTGAAGCGAAAATTAAACAAAAAAGTTTTTTCAGGCAATAAATGAGTTTATAAAGCAGAAGGCACTGTTTACAGTTTAGCTAGCTTACAGTTTGGTTAGTTAAATAGTAATTGGTAATAAGTAAAAGTTTATGAAAGAGGGAGACCAGTGTTTGGAGTGAATGTGTAGAGTCAGGGAAGGCCACAGCTAAAGAGCTCTGGATGGAAATTACAGTCGTATAAAACCCAGGCCGTCTGCACACAGTGAAGATCACAGAAAACACTAGCTGGGGGAGGACTTGCCTTTAGTTTGTGGTCCTGCCGTGAAACAGGAGAAGCATGTTCTCTGCAGAGTCAAAAAGAGGGCAGCCTTTCTCCTACCGCGAAGGAGGTCCGCGGAGACGTCTGTGGCCTTCCAGGAGCCGTCCAGCCCCAGCTCGTCAGGCCAGAACGGGCGAGGCGGGAGCCACTGGCGTGTGTCCTGAGGGCTGGGATGTTAGTAAAAGGAGCATCCGTCCATCCATCCACTTAGTTCTGCAAATAATTGTGCTTCCATTGCGAGGGACTGAGCAGATTTGAGGAGCAATGTTTTCTGGGGGAGGGAGACGTGCAGTCCTCAAGTACGCCTATTTACTCCTTCCCGGATGCCTCAGGGAAGAGGAGGTGGCTGTGGGGAGATAGTGGACCCAGCAGGGTGGACCCCGTGTGTCTCAAATTCTGCAGAGAGCTGGGTTGAGGTGAAATGACATGGGGGATTTGAATGTCAGAAAAGCGGCCATTGGATGATTTTCTCCACGGGCTTCCTCTGCTCCTGTCTTTCGTGGCGTGGCGCTGGCAGCGGGCATGAAGGGAGGCGAGGAAGCAGGCCCTGGGGAGGAGGGAGGCCAGCTCAGGTCATTCAGGAGAGGACAGATCCCGTCCTGGAAAGGATGCTTCCTAAACAGCACTCCACCCACATCTGTCCTCAACAGTGCGCTGAGGACACACTTGCTAACCACCACACGGGAGGGTTCGAAGTTTGGCTTTAGTCTTATTTATTCTGGGAGCAATTCAGAGGAAAAATAAATGTAAAAACTCGATTGTACATATTATCTGTCCCCTTGTAAGAACTGAAAATTATATCTGATTGAGTTATGCTTTGTTTTTTTGAGACAGGGTCTCACTCTGTAGTTCAGGCTGGCCTTGGACTCACTATGGAGTGCAGGCTGACCTTGAACTCACTGTGCTCCTCCTGCCTCAGCCTCCCAAATGCTGAGACTACAGGTGTGAGCCGCTATACCTGGCTTGATTTCTTTTCTTTCTTTTCTTTTTTTAAAAGTAAATTACATGCTTCCACTTTGCTGATGTTTTCCAAGTGGGCTGCTGTGGAGGCTTTGTTAGCATCCAGAGTTTTTGTGCTGGAGATCATGGGTTCCTTCTGACAGAGAAATAAAGCAGCATCATTCTATGGAGTTTACTTTGGGCAGAGCTAAAGCCACCATGGAAGAGAGAACAGGGATTTAGTGCAGCACAGAAGTTAGAGACTTTTTTCTCTCTGGTTTATAATTTCTTGATTGAAGATCTTTTTAGAATTAGTAAAAAAAAAAATCAAAATCATTGAATTCTTGTTTTAAACCTTGAGGATATTTCATATTTTGGCTACAAGATTATTTATATTCCATGTATTTTAGCAGTGGATTTTCCTTCCCAAATGTAGTTTAAATGTCCTTGCAGAACAGCAAACACAAGCCCAGCACTGCTGCGTGGAGGGCGGCGATGTCTTTGCTACGGCTGAAGTTCCGGGACTCTGGGTGCCTCTGCAGCCAGTACAAACTCACGAGCAGCATTCGTCCCCCGAAGTGGAAGTGTAGACGAGCAGGTGGCAACCACGGTGACTCAGACTCTTAAACATGTTTCCAGTTAGGTTTTACTTAATTAAGAAACTAATTTTAATAAGACAATCACTTTCTAAGAGTTTAAATCCATTATTTAACTGATGCATGAAAGTATAAAAATCGTACATAATATGGGTCACTTTGCGATATATATATATTTTAAAAATAATTTTTTCACTTTGCCTGTAAAAATTAGATATTATCAATGAAGCTATAGCTCAGGTGGAAGAAGAAGGGAAAGCAGGAGCCTCAGAAAAATCATTCCCAGTAGAGAGAAGAAATGATAAATCGTCAAAAGGGAGGAATAATTACATGGAAGAGATGCAGTTTTTGAGATAATTTGTGCACTGCAAATTCAGAAAGGAAGTTTACTTGGGGCAAAGAAGTTGGATGACAGGTCACTGGGCAGCACTGGAAAAATGTGGAGAGAGAGGAAGGAAAGGAGAGAGAGACAGAGGAGAAGGGGGGAGGAGGAGGAGGCATTCCATAATGGAAGTCTGTGGTCATGCGGTTGCACAATGCAGTAAGGAACAATGCTGGAACAAAGGCAAGATTAGTTATGGGACACGGTGAGAATAGAAGCTTTTGTATGCCAGAGGCAGGGAGTGATTTTCTTCTTCTTCATCTTCTTTTTTTCCCCTTGGGATGATAAGACAACTAAATACCGTAGTAGCAAGACTGGTCCGAGACATTGTCCGCACAGGTCAGATAATTGGGCACATTGTGTACTAAATTATGACTAAGCTTATCTTTGCTTTATGCTACTGAACTTCGAAACTATCCTTCATTCGGAAAAGACTATGAACCACCCTGTGAGGCAATTTCAATCATTATCATAATGATATCAGCAGCAGAATCAAATCATATGTAGTTGGCTCTCTAAAATTAATATAAAATTGCTTTGTGGGTTAGTTGAGAGGTACCTAATACCTTAGATTGTCCTCGTGTGAGGACAGATGAAGGAGCTCTTATCTTGCCATTTTGAAGAGGGTTAAAAAAAGGTCTTTTTTAAGAAGTGAAGGTTGTTTAATACTTGCAAGAAAAGTTGAGGAATTTTCAAAAAATTTTACAAACTCCAGGAGGGCTTAATTAAGAAGAGCCCCTTGAAATGTCAGCTGTCCAGTCTGTTACCTATGGTAGTACCTTTGTCACCGTGTCCTTCCTAAGTACACTATGTAGCAGGGCTGGTGGCTTTTTATCTGTGCTGGTCCCTTTTCTGACTTTAAGGGGGATGTTAATTCTGACTATGAAACTAATACATGGTCATCGTAAAGGATTTGGAAAATATGGAAATTTACAATAAAGATGAAAATAAAATCTAGTCCACTAACTAAAAGATAACCACAGTTAACATTTTCTTTCCAGTATTTTTCCTCTAAACTGTGTTTAATTGTACAATAATGCATAAATACATCCCTTTTTTGGAGGGGGGAGTCCTGGGGATCAATCTCGGGGCCTTCTGCTTGCTAAGCCACCACTCTACCACTGAGCTAAATCCCCAACTCAATACATCCTTTTTGAAAAAAAAAATTAAACCACAGCTCCCTGATCCAGCTTCAATACCAGCATCCTCTCGTGCAGCCAAGGTAAGTATATTGTGAGGTAAGGTGGATTTTGTCAGACCTTCTCTTTTTGTCTCTAAATATATATGTAGGAAATACTGTACATACAGTGGCATGTTCCCTCCTGTATGTATTTTATAAAAATAAGTCTCAACCACAGTGATATATGCACAACCATGTTCATAGCAGCACAATTTGTAATAGCTAAGTCTTGGAAACAACCCAAAGGCCCAGCAACTAATGAATGGCTAAAGAAGATGTGGTTTTTCTACACAATGGAGTACTACACCACCATAAAGAAGGATAAACTAGAGTCATTTGTATGTAAATAGATGTTCCTTGAGAACATACTATTAAGTGAAATAAATCAGACACTTATCAGTACACATCGAATTGTTTCTCTGATATGAGAAACCAGAAGTGTAAATAAGGACAAAGGGGTATAATAGATATTATGTAAAAAAAAAAGATAGTATTCAAAAGAGAGGAGAACTAGATAGGGAAAAGGGGGATAAAGAAGGAAGGTTAAAAGAAAAGTAAGATGAAAGGGAAAAAAATGGAAAAATGTAAATAAACTTGTTGCAAATAGAGAGGGGTGGGTGAATGGAAGGGAGGGGAGGGGGGAAGAGGGGGGAAAACCAAGATACATCATGTACGGGTACAAAATAACCATGCTGATTGTGATCATTATGCATACAATGTGCCAATACACGACCTTGGTAAAAATAAAAATTAAAAAAAATGTCTCAAACTATAGGTCTATAATTTCTTATTTTTGTTCAGTGATATATCTGTTGCATGCTACCTGTTACATAGGTTGGAAATGGCATTATTAGTGATTCTCTGTTAACAGGAATTTATATTGTTTCAATAATCTTACCCTTTTTTAGCTATTACAAGTCATGGGACAGTGAATATCCTTATAAGTCTCTCTATGCCCATGTGTATTTTTCAAGGGGACATCATTGGACAGGTGAATGGCTGCGTTAGAGGGTATTTACACTTACTGATTTATTCGTGGTGCTGAGCCTTGAACCAGGGACTCATGCATGTTACGCAAGTGCTCTGCCACTGAATTACACCCCAGTACCATATATTAATATATAGCTTTATCCACCATGGACATTTGAAGATGCTAATGATTCGGGTACTGCTCTGTATTAGGCTGTAACATTATAAAGTGAAGGGCCATTTCTCAGTTGTCTTGTCTGGCTATTAATAATATGTTCAATGGATACAATATTTTTTCATTAGAAGGAGATATAAAATAATTATATCACTACATTTTTTTTCCTAAAACAAAGATGTTATTGAAAGAAATCATCATAACCACTGGGGTACTTATTTTCCTAATGGATTTTTTTTTTTTTTTTGAGACGGGGTCTCACTCTATAGTTCAGACTAGCCTTGAATTTGCTATGTAGTACAGGCTGGCCTCAAACTCCGGACAGTCCTCCTGACTCAGCCTCCTAGGTGCTAGCATTACGGGTACCTATTGGGTTTTATAAAATGGTGGGCCACAGATTCCATGGTTGAAAGGCCACGTGACCGGCGTCCTCATGTGGCCTCACTTTCTGTGGCTGTGGTGACTGAGATGGAGAAGCCTGTCTGACTGCTGAGGTGGGCTGCACAGGGGCTGGCCCTGTGATGAGTGCCTCAGTTAAAACTCTCAGGCTTTCTCCGCTACCGTCCACAACTACCTGAGATGTGTCGTTACGCTGGCTGTTACTCAGCACCTGGAAGGTTTTGTTTGGCATTCTGCGGACTGTCTAATCATGACGAGGTTTCTTGTCAAGCGAAGGGCTTCCCAGTGACTTTCCCACTCGGGGGCATTCCTCAAGAAGCTGCTGGCAGGTGAGCAGTCTCCAGGAGTCACCTGGGGTTTTACTCATGCGATCACTGAGGTATTTCGGGAACTTGTCCTTTATGCGACCTCTCTTCTGTTCTTTTAAAAACGAATGGTGGTCTCGGATGTCTTTCACAAAGACCACAGCACCACAGCCTTCGTGCAGGTGGGTGTGGGCATCTGTGCAGGCTAAGGAGTAATTCTTGAGGGTAGCAGGCATAAGGCAGGGCGAGAACAGAGGTCACAGACTGTGACTTACCACGGTCCTCCAAATCTGCTCTGCAGGTGTGTTTATTTGGCTCATAGTCTTAGAAAATATTTTAGTTGTCAAGCTTCAAAAACTAGGAAATTTTTCTTCAAAAATTATGGATACATAGCTTGTCTTGAAAAATTGTAATGGTTTTGCTAGGCTGGGATATCTACCTGTCTGCCTATCTATGTATCTATCTATTCATGAGATGGAGTCTCACTATAGTTCAGACTGGCCTTCAACTCACTATCTGTCTGTCTGTCTCTCTGTCTATACATCTATCTATTCATGAGATGGAGTCTCACTATAGTTCAGGCTGGCCTTCGACTCACTATGTTGCCCAGGCTGGCTTTGAACTCACAGTGATCCTCCTGTTTCAGCCTCCTGAGTGCTGGGATTACAGGAGTGCACCATCACACCCTGTTGGAATCCATATTTTTGCACCAGCAACTATCAGTGGAGCTGAGCGCTGTTCCCTTTTATGGGCTGGGGCTTTCCCTGCCCTGCCACTACCTCTAATCTCTCGCATCTCTGAATCTCCTCTAAGGCCCCGGGAGAGAGGGTGAGATTGAGTAAAGTCTTGATTGAATTGTTAGGAAGGAGACAGCCTTTTACAGTTAAATCATTTGATCTCTTTGATGAAGAAATGAGACAAGATAGTCATGGATCATCTTCGTAGTCGGGAGACAACAATGAAAACTGTCTTGTGGTTACTCAGGTTGTAGCATTTCCCCCTTCTGATAGTTCTTTGTTCTTTCAAATTCTGAGCAGAGGTCAGATCGCATTTGAGTTACATAAAGAAAACTTTATAGGTGGCAAAGACCAATTTCTCTCCTGCCTGCCTTCCTGCCTTCCTTCCCTTCCCTTCCCTTCCTCCCTTCCTCCCTTCCTCCCTCCCTTTCTTCCTTCCCTCCTTTCTTCCTTCCTTCTTTCCTTCCTTTCTGCTTTCCTTTCTTCTTTCTGTCATCCTCTTCCTTTGTTTTTCTTTCTTTCATGCTGGGGATGGAATTTAGGACCTCGCTCATACTCTTACCCTTGATTTATACTTTTTTAGCCTGGTATTTTTCTCATAATAGACGGAGTCTTACTATGCTGCCCAGGTTGGCAAAGCCAATTCTTAAATCTCACCACCATCTGGAGGAGGCACATCATTAGTTCTTAGGCTGCCTCCTGGCTGTCTTTGAATTTTTTTTTTTTTTTTGGCACTGAGGATCGAACTCAGGGCCTTACACTTGCTAGGCAAGCACTCTAACCACTAAGCTAGATTCCCAGCCCCTCTCCTTGAATTTTGGGAAGAAGAATGAAATGATCTGAACACAATACATTTCTGGGTAATGTTTTCAATGTATTTGAAATACAATACTTCTAAGTCTTTGTGCAGCTGCACAGAAGGGAGTATTTAACTTTCTTTATATTTTGTCTCTTGGGGGAACTCTACCAGGAAACCTGTGATCCTCCCTTGGAAACTCCGGTCACTCGAGAGCAATTAAGCCACTACCGGAATGTGGCTGAAAATGTTCGAAGTGAACTTGCAGCAACTTTGGTCAAATTTGAATGTGCTCAGTCTGAGGTAAGCTTGTACATCCTCATCACCCCAAAATGGGGCTTTTTAGCATCTTAGAGAGGGAAGCAGAACCTAGCAAATTATAAATGGGAGAGTAGGACCCAGTTTGGGCAAGGGTTATATTTCCTCTCAAATTCCTGCGAGGAAGCAAGGAGGCTTAGATCTCAGAGACATTCTGCAGCCTTGAGTGAACTGGGGGCACTTGGGGACTTTGGATTGAAGCTGAACGGGCCTTGGAAAACGTTTAGCCTTTCCGAGAATATCTTCCTTAATGAGAATTGCTCGCGGTTGGGAGCTGCTGGAGGACGTTCGGAATTTGTTTCCTGTGAGAGTTCTGACTGGCTGAGGGTATTCTAGTAAGATGTTTGTGGTTTGTCTCCCTCTGGCTGGGTCAGATCTGTGGTGGGGTCTCCAGAGTCTCCCTAGACTCACTTCACTCACAGTTCAGTGGTCCCAGGAGTCTAGGGATATCTGGGAGGTAACTTGTAAGGTCAGCGAGGCTGAGACAACCCCCTGAAAGATGACCCCGAAGAGGAAGGTGCCACAGAACTTATAAACCTGAGTGCTCCTTTTGGATAAAGGCTATGGGATTTTCCTTTGTTCTTTTATTTTTCCCAGAAATTAGAATATGATTTTTCTTTGTCACGCACGATTATGGGCCAGAAAACAAATGGGAGAAATACAATAAGAAATAAGATAGTTTGTATTTATTTGGAAAACAGTGGTGGCCTTGAAATGCCATTGTGGCTTATAATTTCTCTGAATCATTGTTTATAAGCAGCAATATTGATACCACTGCAAAATATTTTATTGCTTTTTGTAATACCCACCACAAATATTTCCTAAGGGACACTAAATCACCCCAAAACATCGCTCAGTTGGTTTTGAAAAAAACAGACCATGAAGCCCACTCTTAAAGCAAAATTTCCTAATGGTAATACATACAAGTATGAGAAAAAAAAAGTTGAATTAAGTCATGAACAAGAGTGAGATTTTGGAATATGGTTTTGAGTTTCTTAAGAGTACTCCAAATAGTACACTGTTAAATTCCTTTTTCTTTTTTTTTTTTTTTAACACTTCTTCCTGTTAGCTTCAAGACCTTCGCTCTAAGCTGCTGGCTAAAGAAGTTTGTTGTCAGGAGCTGAAGGCTGAGATGGAGAGCTACAAAGAAAACAACGCTAGAAAATCATCTCTCCTCACCTCTTTGAGAGACAGAGTTCAGGAACTTGAAGAAGAATCGACAGCTCTTTCTACTTCCAAAATCAGAACAGAAATCACAGCTCACACTGCAATCAAAGAGAATCAGGAATTAATGAAGAAAGTTGCAGAACTAGACGAGAAATTACAGTAAGGACGCTGTCATATGTTTCTCAGTGTAGTCGGCAGTTACACTGGCTTCTGTAGTATGTAAGATACGTCTTCGGATATACTTTGAATGCTTTGCATTATTTAACTATAAAAGTCAAGTTGGAAAAAAATTTTTTGACCTCAAATATCTTTGGAGTCTTGAAAACTTTTCTCAACCTCATTTCTCAGCGTCATCAAGCATCTTGACAGACGCAGAACCATCCTAAGTGTGGTACATTCTGTGGATTAGGGCTGCAAATGCGTGTTAGATATGTATTTCGAGGATTCCTCTAAATGCAGGTTTCATCCAGAAATGGCAGGGTAGTCCACAGAGGGACGCATTTATTCAGAAGTTAGTTATAAAAGAACTTGGAAGGCAGGGATGGGGATTTAGCTCAGTGATTAGAGTGCTTGCTTTGCAAGCACAAGGCCCTGAGTTCGATCCCCAGCGCCAAAAAAAAAAAAAAAAGAACTTGGAAGGCAGACCACTCCGAACATTCTTCATCAGGCTTTACTGCCGTTTTCGGCAGAAACTCACAGGGCTCAGGTTTTTCTTGCTTAGTTCCGACGAAGGATGATTATGGAGACAAAACTGGGAAGTGGTAGTCCCTCAAGTATTTTAAAAAGTCTTTATATGACTTAAATGTCTCTATTAATAAATACTTGATATTTATTTTACTTGTCCCATCTTAGAAAAAAAAATTAGCCAATGTTCCTGGTGCCTGCCCTCCACTCCTCCCAAGTGTTCAATGATCTCCACTTTCTCTCCTCTCTCTTTGTGTGTGCCTTGAGAACAGCCCACTGAGCCACCAGACTTGTGCGGTACCAGGGACCCAGCCAGTCTCGAGGTACCTGACCTGCCAATGGCCTCCATCACAGGACGCCCTCTCCCCGGACCAGTTTCTTCTCTTGGTTTCTGGGTCACGGCACACAACCAGTCTATATCTTACCTGTCTAGCTAGTTTCTTTTGCTGTTTCTCTCATCCTGTTGGCTTCCAATCGTTGGACTGCCTGTGGGCCCAGTCTTTGAATCTCTTCTCATTTTTGTGTCGTTTAGTCTTGTGGCTTTAAGAATGATGGAAATATAGTTAACGCTCACATTTCTATTATCTACTGTGGATCTCTTTCCAGAAATCAAGACTCACAAGTCTTACGGCCTAGGGGACATTTTCATTCAGTTGTTAGCAAACATCTCAAATTGCGTCTGAAATTCAGCTCCCGGTGTCCCCAATAAACCCTTCGATCTGTTCCCTTATCTCATTTAATGATAATTCTATTATTCTATTTTTTTGATCAAATTAAAAAAATCTTGTTATAATTCTTGGTTCTCTTCTTTTTCATACTCACGTCTAGTTATCGAATGCAATCAATCACATCTATGTTAAAAATAAATCTAATTTTTCGCTGTTTTTTAATGCCACCATCATCTCTCACCTAGATTATTGTGGTAGGTATTTGTTATAAATTTTAGTGCCAATTTTTGCCTTTGTCAATTTGGGCTACTATAAAAAAAATACCATAAATTGAGTGGCTTAAACAACAGAAATTTATTCTTTAAAGTCTGAGACTGGAAAGTCCAAGACCAGAGTGCTGGCTGAGGCGTCTCCTGGCAAGTACCCACTTCCTGGCATACAGATGCTGCTTGTTGTATCTTCCCATCTTCTTCAGGGCTGTTCCTAAAGGGGCACTACTTCATTCACAAGGGCTTCCCCCTCATGACCTGATCAGTTCTCAAAGGCCCCAACTCTGGACATTGCCACATTGGGGATTAAGGCTTCAACATGTGAATTCTAGGGGGACAGAAACATTTAGTCCATAGCAGTGATTTTCTTGCTTCCACCTGTTCTCTTTGCAGCCAGGGTGATCCTGTCAAAAAACAAATTAGATCATGTTAGTCTCAGATCAGCGCCCTCCAGTGACTTCTGTTTTCACTTAGAGTAAAGGCACCGGGTCTTTGATCACCTAAATGGTTCATCCTAATCTGGTTTTATTACCTTTTTCTCCATAATTTTTTCCATTCCAGATAACTAGCTTCTTTGCTGTTTTTTGAATCCCAGGGCCTTTGCACCTTCCAGTCCCTCTTCCTGAAAGGCTTCCCACATATGTGGTTTCTCTGCTTCCTTTAGGTTTTCACTCAGAGGCCTCTTCCTATGGAGGCCCTGAAGAGAGTCACATCTAAAATTTTACCCTTTCAATATTTCTTATCCCTTTTCCTGTTTGATCTTTTCTCTTTAGTCCTTTTATAACATACTGTGTGTTATAACATACTGTATGTACTAGTATTTTGATCATTTTCTGTTGTATTGGTCAGCTTTCCCATTGCTGAGACAAAATGCCCAATACTCACAACTTTAAGGAGGAAAGGTTTATTTTGGCTCATGGTTTCAGAGGTTGCAGTCCATGGTCACCTGGCTCCAAGGCAGAAACATCATGGTGGAAGGGTGTGGCAGAGAAAAGCTGTTTTCATGGCATACAGGAAGCAGGGGGTAGAGGAAGAGCCAGAGGAAGTAATCATAAACCAGATGTAGTCCCAAGGACATGTCCCTGTGGTGCACCAGACACACAGGAAGTGTGTTTTAATAATCTCCTAGCTGTCTCTCAAGTCAATCAAGTTGACAGTCAAGCTTAACTGTTTTAGTCATCTTTCCAACTAGAGTATAAGCTCATGAGGGCAAGGATTTTTGTTTTGTTTACTGTTGTCTCTTTAGCATCTTAAATGAGGCCTGATGCATAGTAGGTGCTCAATAAATCTTTGACAAATAAATGAGTAATGAACATGTATGTACTTATTGTAATTTTAAAAAACACAGACAAGTGCCAAGAGGAAATTAAAAATGACTGAAAACCTTACTATAGAAAGGTTTTTTTGAACAGATTTTCAGATAAACATTTTTGAATAGATTTTCAGATAGTTTTTTAACCAAATGACATCATGAAATGTACTCTTTTTACAGAATAATATGTTGTAGATATTTCCATTCAGTTTATAATTTTTAACAGCCCATTATGTTTCATCATCTGAAATATTTTGATTAAGTCAACCAAATCCTTTGCTGTTTCCTATATACGCTTTAGTTTGTTCCATTAAAAATTTATTATAAAGCAAGTTATCATGAATATCCAGGTGCCCTTATATTTTCTCTATGATTTGATAGAGAAAAGGCATTTGATTATGTCTCTAGGGTAGGTTCCTGTAACTTTGTTAAGTCAGGTGACATGTAAGTAGATGTGGACGTAGTTTAGTAGACACCTTGAGAATGCAGAAGATTGAAATCTTGCAGTTAGTGTATGGGATCATATATGTAAATCAATCAGAGTTGTAGCATTAACTGTGTCTGTCATGAGCCCAAAAGACCAAATAAATGTGACCTTTCATGTGCTGAAAACAAGAAATCACAAATCTATTGATATTAGTCCTTTATTATTGTACTTTTTAAAAACAATTCAGTGTGGGGATTTGAGCTCAGGGCCTCACGCATACTAAGTAAGTCCTCTACCATCAAGCTACATCAGCAGCCCTTTTTATTTTATTTTGAGACAGAGTCTTGCTAAGTTGCCCAGCTGGTCTTGAACTTGTGATTCTCCTGCTTCAGCCTCCTGCATGGCTGGAATTACAGACATGTGCCACTATACCAGGCTTGCTATACTTTTTACTAAATGGAAATATGATAAGCTTATGAGTATATGCAATTATGGGCTTTGTTAATTTTTGAACAGAGGGAAAAATTTCACAGTAAATATTCAACACGGTCAAAAGGGAAAGCAATAATCATGTTTATTATCTATGGTATTGAAAAAAATGATACCAAATTACTGAAATTATTCTAATTGCCTTTAAATTATGTCTATTTTTTGATGATCTCTTAATCTTTAACATTTAAAGTATTGAAAACAGACTACGGTATTTCAACAAACCTGAGATTTGAAATAAAATATTCAGAACAGACCAAAATTCTTGATTTTCCCTGATTGGCAATTCCAATGCCCATTAAGATCCTGAGTGTGTGAGTACGAATGATGATTTCTCTGGGTGATGGACACCTCTCTGCCTGAGGTTGGAACATTCCTATCTTATGTATGTTGTGTTATCGTCACACTTGGTCATGGACCAGGACCCTTATAGATCACTATATAATGCTGCAGAATAAAACTGAGCCCGTTCCTCTAGAACCAAAGCAGTAGGACTCTCCTTCCCCACATGACCCATAGCTATGTGGGGTGTGACCACACACAGAAAAGGCCCGCGTGTGACATGGAAGCCTGCTCCTACTTCCACAGATCCTAACAGGCTGAGGAAAACAGGTACAGAATCTATGTCCCCTCCTGTTGCTAGGTCCAGGATACCATGAGGATTTCCTTCCATTTCTGCAGCATGTAGGGCCCCACATGGCTTTGCGTTGAAGGTCTGGGCTGGTTTGATGAGTAGCATGTGCTGTGGTGTTAAACCCTGACTCTTCTGTTATCGTCCTGTAGAAACTGCACGAAGGAAAGTGAGGCGAATAAGAAGCAGGCCTCAGAGCACTGCAGGAAACATGCAGAATTTCTAACTCAGCTTCAGGACTGCCTGGATCCAGACCGGAAGGACCAGAAGGCAGCAGAGGAAGACTTCATTTTAAAGGTGTTTGTGTGGTGGTTAAAGGGACCATAAAGACAGAGTCATTCTGACATGGGCCCCCCAGGGACGTGCTGTGGCGGCAGGGGGCCGAGACTGTGGCCCAAGTGGAGCCTTAATTAACTGTCTGACTTGGGAGCGATGCTATCCCTTCCCAAACCTCAATCCAAGATCCTTCCTAGCAATATCTGGGAATCAGTCAGCCTCCAAAAAGAGTTGTTTTGTCTAAAATATATTTAGGTTGCCAAATACAATTAATTATTCATCCTAATGATATGTTTAGGGTAGTTTTTTTCTTTTAGTTACAAACAAACAGACACACACATCTGGCATGTGTCAATTATACTTATTGAGTATAAGGGTAAGACTAAAGGTAAATAATAAAAATCCTATTTTAATGGTGACTGCCATTAAAATGAAAGTGAAATCAACCAAAGAATTCACTTAGCCCATAGTGATTCATTAGGGTCTCTGCAAAGATTTGAATGCTTCTGGCATCTTTGCTCATTTTACAGTCACCCTTGGGACACTGTGACACATGCCTGTAATTCCAACTCTTGGGAGGCTGAGGCAGGAGGATCAAGAGTTTAAGGCCAGCCTGGTCTAAAAAAAAGACAAGACAAAACACAATCTTTTTTTTCTGCCTACTGTTGGGGATCAAATGCAGGGCCTTCAGCATGCTTGGGCGGGGGTCTCCCCCGAGCTGCACTCCTGGTCCCTCTGTGCAGCTGTTCTTAAAAAGCCACCTCTCAGTGGTCTGCTACTCAGCTCCTTCAGGTCCTCTGCAAGCTGCAAGAGGATTTCATTTTCTTTAGCAAGCAATATCCACTTCCTTGATGGTTCAGGGGCTCAAGGACTAGAATCTGCTTGGCACCCTGTGGGTGCTGGATGTGCCTCCCGCTTCTGGCTAAGGTAGGACCAGGAACTCTGCTGCAATACAATCCGCTTCACGCTGAGGTTTGGGGGATTGTCTTTAAACCAGGCAGTGGGGAGAAGAAAAGCAAATTCAGAAACTGCTTTTTCTGGACACGCTTTCCTTCATCAGGGACAGTGTAGCTGCCAGTCTGTGTTAACCACGCCCTTTCGCTTTCTATGTTCCTAGTGCTTAGCCATCTGGGGCGCAGGAGGGGCAGCCCCTTGAGGCTTAGCCAATTCCTGGAGAGGGAGCGGGGAGCGAGCTTTCACATGCAGACTACCCGCCCCACCACCTCCTGGTATCTGGCTCTTAGGCTCCTGGGCACTGTCTCTCTCTCTCTTTTTTTTTTTCAATCACCCCAGGGCCAGATACCAGACAGCTCTGGACAGTTCCTCTACCCAGTGGAGGAGACTATTCAGACTGGCCTACCCTGCTGTGCTGGCCTGCCGAGTGCTATGGGCATGGTTCTTGGTTTTTCTGTGGCATTCAGGGTTTGTTTTGTTTTGTTTTGTTTTGTTTTTGTGGTGCCGGGGATTGAACTCAGGGCCTTGTGCTTGCAGGGCAAGCACTTCTGTGGCATTCAGAGAGAAGCCTCCCACGGTTCTCCCTGCTCCCTCTGTCTCTGGACTGGCTTTGGGCTTCTCCAAGTGGCCCTGTGTGGCACAGCCTGCCCTGTCCTTCCTCTTGGGAAGTATGAGTAGTGAACTATCTTTCAGTAGCAATGTTCTCCTATCTGTTGGCTTCACTATACCTGGATAATAAAGGACTGATATTTCAAATTGATCATGGGATTATGGACTCCTACTGTCACCTGTTTGTGTGGGTCTTTGTTTTAGTAGACATGAAAATTAAAACTAAAGTGGTGATGCCGGGCATGGTGGCACATCCCTGTAATCCCAGCACTTGGGAGGCTGAGACAGGAGGATTGCCATGAGGTCGAGGCCAGCCTGGGCTACAGAGTGAGTTCAAGGCCAGCCTGAACTATATAGTGAGTAAAAACAAAAACTAAAGTGGTGGCATATGTCTATAATCTCAGCACTGAGGCAGGAGGATCGCTGATTTGGTTCAGGGGTTCAGACTGGCCCACCTGCTTGTTTGTGATCTGTCTGGTGGTGTAGTTCTGAAATCTTGCCGGCAGAGGAGTGGTCTTGTTTTCAGAAAAGAACTGTCTGTGTCTGTGGTAGACTCAGCCACGTAGGGCTCAACCCTGCCTGGAATCCAGGTGACCATACAATGGCCGGTGGCTTCTGGGTGTGGCTCCAAGTGCCTGTGGACCTCTTATCTTGGTGTCCTCAATCTTATTATTATTATTATTATTTTGGTGCTGGGGATCGAACTCAGGGCCTTGTGCTTGTTAGGCAAGCACTCTAACCACTGAGCTAAATCCCCAGGCTGGTGTCCTCGATCTTAAAGGGAGAAGAGATTGAGAACTGAGGGCTAACTGACCCTGTCTGGTAGCTCCTGGACAGACAGTCCCTAAATAACCAGCATTCCCCTGTGATGGGGCACCAGGGACTTGTCCCCCAGGTTTACAACAACAAGGGACACGAAAGGAAGGTCAAGCCCGGGCATCTGCAGGCTCAAGTGAGGAGTCCTGGTTCGTAGTGAAAATGGCTTTAAGCCTTTGACTGTCCCAGCAGAAATCACAGTGCATTCTCTAGATGAGCAGCACAAGGGTGCAGGGTCCCACCTGTTCCCTGTTGCTGTGGTGACCCCTGAGCAGCTCACGACTCACTACCAAGCAGGGCTTGTCTTTAAAACAGTTTCCGCCCCAGAGCAGCAAGACTGGTGTTTTGATCAAGACCATAGCCTCATACACTGTTAGCTGAGAAGAGGAACAAAATCTCTCCCATCTCAAAGCTATTCCTTTGCTTTTACATTTGCTTATCAACACACACACACACACGTGTGGGTGTGTGTGTGTGGGTGTGTGTGTGTGCATGAGTAGTCCCAAAGATCCATGATGGAAAAGGAGTCATTCCTAATCGTTTATTTTGGTATTCATTCACCTATCTCACCAATATTTAGTGAGTGCTTATTATGTGCTAGGCACTATTCTGATTGCTGGGGTTGGGACAGTGAAGTTTTTAAAGCTTTCATTGTCATGGTATAAAGATAATGAAGAGATCAACAACTAAATACTGAATATTATTCCACATAATAAAAGATGCCATGAAGAAACACCCAGGAGGATGTGGGGACAGAGAATGGAAATCAGAGGTGTGGGCTACTGGCTCAGGCAGAGTCCCCCGAGGTGGGGACTCCTGAAGGATGCTGAGGTGAGGAAGAGTGTTCAGCAGAGAGAGAAGAGCACTGTGCTGGAATTGGTGCTGAAGGCAGAGTGCTGAGGCTCAGAGACGGGCACTTCATTGTGTGGGGCTCCGAGTTTTCCTGGAGGCGTCACCGTGGCCCTCTGGGGAGAGCTTGTCGTTGGTGTGGCTCGTGCCCTGATGCCAAGGAGCCTGGCTGCTGTGATCTGCTTCCTCCCAAATCTCATAAATGCACCCAGTGAACAGTTCTGAGGTGTGGCACAGGAAGCAGAAGAACCCTGCTAATCTCCGCCCCAACGACAGCCCTTGTTTGAGCATCTTATGCAGAATCTTTCTTTGCTTGTAGCAGTCAGAAGGATACTTTTAAGAAAGGGGTAACCCCATCCAGCAGGCCTGTGGGTGGTGGCTCTGACGGCAGCCTTGGTCACACCTGCCACTGACCTGGCCTTGAGGCACCTTTGGAATACTCTCCATCTGACCGCTGAGTCTGCACCTAACAGCCGAGTGTAGAGACCACCTCTGACAAGTGTGATCTTCGTGCACACACTGTTGCGTAGGGTTGTGCAGTCATGGGGTACAGACTGCGAGTTGCTTTGGGAAAGCGCACGGAGTTGTTAATTTTTATAAGACAGCTGTGATGGGTTTCTCTTCAGCTTCGAGAGCTGTGCAGGGAAAGCACACTCCTGAAAGGACGAATTGCTAGTCTTGAAGAGACTCTAAATGTCCATGAGATGGAGGCAAAAGCTAACAGAGAAACAATCATGAGGCTGGCGACCGAAGTCAGCAGGGAGCAGAGCAAAGCTTCCTCCTGGAGCGAGGAGAGAGACAAGCTGAAGCAGGTATACCACGGGAAGTGTGTGTGTGTGTGTATACGTGTGTGCACGCGTGTGTGTATGCACGCACATGTGTGTATGTGTGCCCGGGATCAAGTTTAAGAAGCAGAAATGGAAAAATGGATGTGGGAGGAGCACACTAGAAATATAGACTACAGTTTCAAAGGGCTGCTATCAGTAGGAGGGTGCGGGCAGTGTGGGCTGAAGGCTGCTGAATATGTATCAGTTTTCCTTTTTCTTTTTCTTTTCTTTTCTTTCTTTTTTCTAACTGCTGGGAAATGAACTCAGGCCTTTGCTCTGAGCTACATCCCCAGCCCTTTTCTAAAAATTAAAAATTTTGAAGCCTGGTGCGGTGGCAATATGCCTATAATCCCAGCACTCAGGAGGCTGAGGTAGGAGGATTGCTTTGAGTTTGAGGTCAACTTGGGCTACATAGCGAGTTCAAGACCAGCCTGAACTACACAGTGAGACCCTATCTCAAAAAAAAAAAAAAAAAAAAAAAGATTAGATTTTGAGACATCCTCTCTAAGTTGCTCAGACCGGGCTCAAATTTATATTCTTCCAGGCTCAACCTCCCACAATGCTGGGATTACAGATATTTGCCACCATATCCAGCTTTTTTCTAAGTTGGAAAAAAAATATAAAATATTCAAGAGTAAGGAATTTGTAATGAAGATGGCTAACTTTAGTCAGACTTAAGGATACTTTTAAAATTTGTTTTAAATATTTAATTTTTTTAAACAAGTAGAATATATTTACATAGTAGAAAATTTTAATTGTATAAAAAAAGTGTTCCGTAAAAACTATTCTCCCAACCCTTCTCTTCAGCCTCCTGGTTCTTTGCAGGGAAACTTGTTACAATTTCTTACACAACTTCTGATTCTGTGTCTGTGTACGTACGAAAAGGGATTTGTCTGTTATATTATATATAATATATTACTTGTACAGAATATATTTATTTTTAACACAGATGGAAATATAGTATACACTATTATCAATAGGGCCACTATGAATAATTTCATGCAATTGTTCATGTATCATAAGTCAAATAAAACAAAACCCTAAACTGAATGTAGTGGACCGCCCTGCTGGATAGCAGTCTGGGCGGCTGAGGTAGGAGGATCTCAAGTTGGAGCCCAGCCTGGGCTAATGGGTAACTTCGCACAATCTTGTCTCAAATTTTTTAAAAAAGGGGTGGGGTTCAGCTTGGGAGGTAGTTTAGTGGGAAGTCTCTGGGGTTCAATACCTGGTAATGTAAAAAAAAAATTCTAGAAGTAGACTTGTTGAGTCAATCATATGTACACTATAATTTGGAAGGATATTAACAAAAGAAGCAATGTACTTCTAAAGTTTTTTACAAAAGTAATAAATTGCCTGATTTTTTCGTTAGCTAGAGTTTGTTTGAGCATGAAAATTAACACTGTATTTTCACTACTACATAGTTGTTAAATATGTTTTTTGCGTTTTGTGATAAACTAATTATTGGATTAATGTTATTATTGGTGGTCCACTTCCAAAAGCAAAAATGAGCTAGTACGATCCGTTACTAAAGTCCACAGGAGGAAAGCAAATGGCCCTGGTGAGAGATGGGGCTCAAGATTAAGCAGTGACTTGTGCTTGTCCCAAAGTGGTTGCACGAAGGGCGTCTCCCAGGCCGAGGAGCCCATGTGGAGCTGTGTGCAAGAAGGAGCTGTCTTTGTTGGGCCTTCTCTGTCTACAGTGACATCGCTGTGGTGTGAGAGCCCTTCATGTAATGATAGTGATTTCTCTTTCTCCCCTAATTCCCTGCATCGACTAACCCTGTTCCACTGGCTTTCTGCTGTGACCCTCAGCTTCTAGGAAAGAGTGAAGACTGTCGTTATTATCAACAGCTTGTTTTAGCCAGTGGTGCTGTACCAGACAATACCACAGACTTGGCCAGGGTTGTTGCTTGGTAGTAGAGTGCTTGCCTAGCATGTATAAGGGCCTGGGTTTGATCCTCAGCACCACACACCAAGCCAATCGAAACCTGGCAGACTGTGTGGCTCAGGCAACAGGGATTCATCCTTCACAGTTCTGGAGGCTGGAAGTCCAAGATCTAGATGTTGGCCTGGCTTGGCTGGGTTCTGATGAAGGTCCTCTTCCTGAATAATGCATGCCTGTGTTCTTGCTGTCTCAGAGAGAGAGAGAGAGAGAGAGAGAGAGAGAGAGAGAGAGAGAGAGGGAGAGAGAGAGAGTCCTGGTGTCTCTTCTTAGGAGGGCACTAAGTGTCTCAAAAAAAGAGAAATGGATCTGGGTGCCTGTGGGATTCAGCTCAAACCTTGGTGAGAATGTTGAAAGTAAACCTGTGTATTTCATGTTGGAGCATGTTGGAAGGAGAATGATGTTAGATTGCTCCTTTATTGGTGACACTTAGTTTGACTACCAATCTCTTTAATGTAAATGTACATTTGTTTTTCTTCTGCAGTTAAATGAGGTATCTGTGGGGTGATAATTATCATGTTATTTTTGTTCCTTAGGACTTTACTAGTGACTTTAGCATCCATCAGATCTTGCCTGGATTAACCAGTTCATCAGGGTGGTAGGTGGTAATGCCCTAATTTTACCATTACTTATGTTTATTTACTGCTATTTTCCTGTGAAGAAAAATCTTCCTTTTCTGAGGAAGGAGAATTGCGAATTTGAACCCAGCCTGGGCAGCTCAGTCAGATCCTGTCTCATGGTAAAAAATAAAAAAGGGGTTGGGGTGTGGCTCAGTGTGAAAGGCTCCAGTTCAGTCCTGGAGTGGTCAGCTTTTGCATCACAAAGACTCAATAACAAATGCCCACAATGAAAGGTGAAGAGGTCGAATTTGCTCAGGGTTTTAGTCCATGCGAGTCACCGTGGCAGAAGGGCCAGCAGAGGGCTCGTCCATGGCAGCTGAGAGACAGAGTAGAAGCTCAGAGCCGTAGAGGAAGGCCAGGACCCGAGCCTCTCTGATCCGCCCAGACACTCCTAAAAGTGTGTTCCACTAATTCCCAGGGAGGAGCCTAAACTCAGCAAGTTAAAACTCCGCCCCAGCCGCCACAAATTCCCAGGACACAAAAAAGAAATCCATTTCTCTTTTTCTTTTCAATTCTAAGAACACACGGATTTTTACTTATTTGTTGTGTTACAATCTATTATTTTCTGGTGTTCTGAATTCTCCACGCTCGTCCAGCACCAGCTTCTTCAAGGCGGCGTTTGTGACCTTGTGACATGACTCCTTTAGTGTTCAAAACTCCCAATATCTCAGGCTTGCTTGTAATTTTCAGGCTGCAAATCAAAACTAGCCAATTCTCTAGGAGATTTTGTCACTTTGTACTAGGAAATGGTGCTTAGAAGCCAATATTTATGTGTTAAGTTTGCATTTAGCATTAGCACAGCCCTGTGCCTACTGCCCAGAGAGGCTGTGTACTTTGTTCAAGTCCACACAGCGAGTACACAGCAAAGCTGGGGTTTGAGCCAGGCCGTCAGATGGCTGTGCCTGTGTCAGTAATTTTTTCTACACTGTGGTCACAGCTACATCCTACATACACGTCTGGTGAGTGAAATGATTTATTAAGTGGGACAACAATAATAGGTAGCTACGCAAATTTCCCCATTGAGGAATGTTTAATTCAGTTATAAATAGTAGTTATTAAATTACCAAAACCTGAAAATGAGGAAGAATTAAGTATTTATCCATAAAAATGCATCTCTGGAGATTATTAGTAGTAAGAGAATGTGTTGCGATAATACATTAAAAAAACAGAATGAATTTGTTTTCTTGTATAAGTGTTTTTCTAGGAAATGACTAATGCATTGCTATTCAGACCTCAGAAACACGTTTCCCTGGGCTTGAAGTTCCTGCCAAAACAATAAAAATTGTAAAATAAAAATATGGGCAATAAAAATCTTGAAGTCTTTAATAAAGTACTCATTCATAAGATTATGACTCCAAAGATTTACTACTGAAAAATACTGTCAGGTCTTACTGACACGTTAATGGCCTCAGGAAGAGTCTTCCTAGTACTTAAAGCACTCTTTTTGAGGTAGGAAACTTATTTTTTAGTAAAGTCCAGATGTGCTGCAGTTGTAGATGAATTCATAGGGCTGCGGTGCGGTTTCAACTGAACACAGCTTGTCCAATTTGTTAAACACTCTACATATTTTATGAAAATTTTATAAATAAAAGTCCAGGTGACATCATATATATAGTAAATATATTACCTGGAAATACTTAGTAGCTGATAGATATGTTTTTGGTTTTGCTTTTGGTGCTGGCAATTAAACGCAAGGCTTCATGCAGGTTAAGTACATACTCTACCAAGGAGTGACACCCCAAGTAGTGTGTTTTAAAAACAATCAAAGACTGGTAGCTCTTCTCTTGGTTATCTTGAAAAAAATTCAACTTTGAGAAAAGTCGTCATTTTGCCTACACAAGCCATACGCATACTTGCAATAGACTATAGAATTTAAAATCAGTAGGTCAGAGATTAAAATTAGATTATGCATTTCAGACAGCTTTCTTTCTTTCACACTGTTTGTGTTTTCTTTAATCAGAGTGATTAGAATTAAAACTGGGAAACAATACTGGTTTCAGACTCAGGTGGGCCTGGGTTGCAGATGATGCCCTTTCTGCTTTTTTGATTTGTTGTCCTGTAGTGGGTAATGGAGAGCAAAGAACCTGAGAGAGAGAAAGACAGACATAGCAAGCAGAGTGGTTAGGAAGCTAGGCTCTAATGCCCACCAACAGACAAATGGATAAAAAACTGTGGTATATGTACAGAATGGAATATTAGTCAGCCATAAAGAAGGATAAAATCATTTCATTTGTAGGAAGATGGTTGGATTTTAAGTCCATAAGATTAAGTGAAATAAGCCAGACACAGAAAGTTAAATATAGCATGGTTTATTTTATACAGGAAACCCAAAATAGAAATAAAGAGTGAAATAAAGGAAAAAGGATAGGAAACAGGAGGTGGGCTTTTTGGAGATGGTGAAGGGGATTAAGAGACGAGGCAGGTAAAGGGGATTGAAAATGATCATGACATAATACATATATCAATTCCCCAAACCAAATATAACTATCATGCAAGCTTGCATTGAAGAAAAAAAAAAAAAACAAGAAGGAGAATGAGAAGAAAAAGAAAAAGAACCAGCAGCAACTAGGTAGTAGGACTTATGCCATAAGACATTCTTATTTCTGATCTCTCAATTTGAAGTAGCAATTTCAGGGTTTCTGCTATGACATATGAAGAACGCGATACCTCTTACTTTTTTAGTACCTTCTTTCTGCTTCCCAGTTTTTATTGTATTATTACACTTACATTGTCAAGGCTGACATTCTGTTGTGCTGTGATAATCACATCTTCAATGGTTTGTCTTTAGGGTTAGACTAAAAATTTAAGATTGGTTAAAATAGCATTTAAAATAACACAATTACACAGTAGCATTAAATTACGAATCTAGTCTCAACCTGAGAGGTGGACCCCTTTCCATCTTGCCAATGTCCTTCCTAACCGGTCCGGGGAGCTGTCCATGGTCCTCCTGGCACAGCGCGACCAGTTCAGGACAGGCTGTTTGTGGTACTGTAGTGACGCCCAGGGACACGGTGGCCTCTTGGGCACCTAAGTCCTTTGTCCACCAGTATGCAGTGTGTCGGCAATGAGGCTGCAAACTCGAGCGGCGTTCGAATTCCGTCCCGAGGCTGGCGATGCCACTAGGAGAGCTCAGGTATGGCGAAGGTCTTCTCATTTGAAGGAAAATATCACCCTGAAGCTTCCATTTCACTGATCGTAGGCTTGAGTGAAACAAACCTAACTCTCCTTCCACACAACAGCCTTTGAGTAACTCAATGCTATATACAGGGCAAATGCTCCAGTTCTTTTAATACTTCCTCCTAAAGCACAACTTCAAAGCGTCACCATCCTTCCTAAGCCCTGAATGCTCTCTAGTACATTTTTTCCCCCAAACTATGAATGGGGAAGGATGACTTTTTTCTTTATCACCAATCCTCTGCTGAGCAATGTTTCTATGGAATATAATAAAATAAATTAATAGGAAAATTATTTAAAACAGACATAAAGCAAAAGTCAAAATTTTAAGCATTGGAAACCACAGACATAATATTAAATTTTAATAAGTATAACAGGAATAAACACGGGGAAAAGAATAGAATTGCATAAACTGTACTCAGCCTTTGAAAGTATGTGTGTGGGAGATTAAACAGAGAATCACTATTGTACTTCCAAAGATTTTGCAAGCATGTCTAAACAAAAGTTATGAGTACAATTCCTCATGTTAAAGTTCTACATGCACATTTTAAATGAACTGCATTTATGTAAGTATTTAAAGTTTAATTGTGACAATGAACTCGCTTCTGGTTTGCTGATTTAGGTCATCTTGATGGAATTAATGACTATGCTACTTGGAGATATGTTTTATTTTAAGACACACACAGTAAAAAATAAGTCTCACAGAGGTGTGTTGAGACTAGAAAAGATTTTAAACCAATTTCAGCAATTTCAAAGTATTTATTTGAAACTCGTATCTGAAATGAAACAAAGATGTTTAAAAAAAAATCTATCTCCAATCCTCTACCTGGAGACAGTTCTACTGATTTAGTCCATATAGATCTGGTTAAATTTAAATCGTCTCTTAATGAGAGAAATGTGTTCTGGATTTCACATACTTTTTAGTGTTAGATTATGAGAGATAAACTCACCTTCCTATAACACACAGCACATATGTTTTATCTATTCCTGAGGACACAACAGACATGCACCTCGTACCGCATGCTGCCCGCCACACGGGTTTGACAAAGCTTGAACAGGGCCCTGGCTTGTTCAAAAATCAAGGCCATGGTCACAGGCTTTGACGTTACCTCAGTTTGAAGCCACTACAGAAATTGCTAACCTCGGACCCTCAATTTCTGAAATTATCTCATTGGGACTGGGAACAAACAGTAGCATGTGTGGCACTGGCATGTGGAGCACGTTTTGTACAGCACTGTTGTAGGAGAGGCTTTTCTAGATTAAAGTTTGATTCCCAGAACTCAGGGCCAAACTCTAGGTCTGGTCTGGTTCAAGGGAAATAGGGCAGGACATCGCCTCCCTTATTCTAGTTACATTACTTCTACTAATGCAGCTCAAGTTCAGTGTGCATGACTGTGTACTCAGTGTGTGCCTGTGTGTATCTGCATTTCTATTAATACTGACCCTTTAAATGGACCTGAGTGTTTTCATAGTTGCCCCTGTTCCCTCACATCTTCCAATTCAGCCTCCCCAGTTACAGTGTTTTTCTCTACAGTGACCAGAATTGAAGTTGCTTGTCCATATATTCTTTTCACTTAGGTACAAATGGTGCTATGCTATGTACTTAGCGATGGGTGGTATATATGACGGTGGTCCCATGAGATTATACTGCCTGGTGACATCACGGCTACCTTATTTTGTGCACACACACTCTCTGATGTTCACACGAGGACAGTGCTGTCTTAATGATGCATTTCTCAGATGCCGTACCTGTTACTCAGTGGCACAGGCCTGTCAGAACAGAATAATTTTGCATATTGTCATCTTCCATTTTAAGTAATCTACGCTACACATACATTCTTGGACTGGAATTTCAGTGATAAAAGATATTAAATTTTGGGAGGTATATTAAATTTGGTTTGGCATTTTTGCTAAAAGTTTATACCAAAATTTTACCTATTCATACTTGTGCCAGCAAGGTACAGGAGTGTGTGATTGGAGGATTTTTTTAGGTTTATTTTTTCATCGTAACTGTTCTAGGTAGAATTAACCAACTTATTATCATTATTATTTTTTTGGAGGGGTGCTGGGGATCGAATTCAGGGCCTTGTGCTTGCTAGGCAAGTGCTGTACCACTTGCACTAAAACCCCAAACCCAAAGGATTTTTTATTTCATAAAACTGGTTTAGTTAGGATTGGCGGAATGAAGCTCTAGCCAGAGGTTGTCACCTTGATGATAATTAGTTATTGTATTTTTGAGAGGCAATTTGATGTCAGGTATGTCTAGATCCATACAAAGTAGTCACATCATAGTAGGAATCGATTGTGTTGTAGAAACAACACTTTGAACATTTTCATTACTTCAGACTCACACATTTAATTGGGCAGCTAGACTGGATGTCTTAAGCATATTATTTATGAATATTTTTGTTAAAAGTAGTGGTGAAGGAGTCATTGTTCATTTGCTGCATTAGGTGGAGTGAACCTCAAGATTTGTTAATTATGAAAAGAACTTTTCAAAGTGATCAGTATCACCATGTATCTAGGACCTGCCCTCAGTTGCAGAAGTTATTTCCTCCTTGGAGGTCAGCCCTGAGCTTTCCCGGAGGAAGCTCCTTGTTTCTTGGTCTGTGTCAGTGTGGTCTGACTGTAGCCTCAGGTCCTGGCCAGAGATGCCCATGTCACATCACTTCATGCCCCGTGCTTCAGAGCAGCCTTGAGGTAGCCTTGCAACCAGACTCTGGTCTGATGCTTTCTCCTGAGAGCCGTGCAGGTAATTGCATTTGCAGTCTGAGGACATCTATTTCCAGTGCGCCAGCCCTGTGCCCCCGCTGAATCCCCAAGCGATTAATCAGAGCTCCGAGGGAGCGGCTGCCCCCAAGGTCTGTCAGTGGTTCCTGGTCCTGCATTTCATAGAGAAACAGTTTTGAGTTCTGGTGCTGAAAGTGCCCCGAAAGAAGAAATAGGAACAGCTAACTGGCTTAGTCGTGTTCCAAGACCACAAACTACCACTGTGATTTTTATTGGACATAAGTATGGGCACTCGGGGTTAAAAGAATTGCTTTGGATTTGTTGGAGGATGGGTGTGGTCCTTGTTTTTCAGTTGGTGAAATAATAGTGTGATACCGCAGTAGAAAAATTCCTCAGAGCTGAAACATTTTAGTTGTGTTTATTGGTCTTTTGGTGTTAGCTGCCACTTTGTTAATCTTCAAATTGACAGTAAGTCCAACGCACTCAAACATCTGATATGTTTTTTGGTGTCTTTTGAGGGCTTTTTAGGGAAAAAAGAGTAGAAGGAAAAAATGGAAACAAAGCTTTTGTAAATAAGGAGGGAGGAGGGGTTGACGGAAGGGGAGGGGAATGGGAAAAAAAGAAGCAACAAGATATGTCATGTACAGGTACAAATCCCCTATGATGAATGTTATCACTATGTATATCTAAAATGTAAAAAGTAAGATGAAAGGGAAAAAAATGGAAAAATGTAAATAAACTTGTTGCAAATAGAGAGGGGTGGGTGACTGAAAGGGAGGGGAGGGGAAGAAGGGGGAAAACCAAGATTCATCATGTACAGGTACAAAATAACCATGTTGATTATGATCATTATGTATACGATGTACCAATACATGTTCTTGGTAAAAATAAAAATTTAAAAATAAAAAGAAATAAAACGTACCATTAAAATAAAATTAAAATAATGAAATAAATAATTTGTTACACATATCACTCTGTTGACCATGGAAACTTTCTCCTTTGGCACTAGGGGGTTTCTTTCAGGAAAAAAGTTAAATATGCAATATTCTCTATGGGTGTAGAACTCTAAAGTGATTAAACTTAACTTCCTTTTTTGATTTTTGGGGACAAGGTCTTGCTTGCTATGTAGTTGAGGCTGGCCTTGAACTCACTATGTAGCCCAGGCTAGCTTTGAACTCAAAGTGATCATCCTGCCTCAGCCTCCTGAGTGCTAGGATTACGGGCGAGTGGCACCACGCCTGGCCCTGAAACATTAATCTTATCTAAAAATTAGAGAAGGGAAATACAGAGGAAATTCCTTCTTCTTTCACATTAAGCTATCAATGAAAACAGATTAATTTTCTTCTGTGTACCACTGAATTTAGGACCTCTCACATGAGATTGTAGTTGCTAAGTAAAATGGCAGCCTGAATGGTGATCACCAGGGTGAATGCTGGTTATTCTAACTGAGCAAGTAAGTACCTCTTATATTACTGCCATGACTGAAGAGAAATCCGTAAACTGTAAAAACACTGTATTTTTGATAAAGTGTCCTTAATTCTACTTTAAGGGCCATAATCTAATTAGCAACAGCAGTGGGGTTTCTCTGTGGAGACCGCTAATTTGGAAAGAGGAAAGGAGAAACGGGAAACCAAGATCTTGGAGAGCAAAGAATTTTACAAAATCAGCTCCGCGGTTAGTTATTACATCTCTGGAAAGGGCACGCTTTTCTAACTACCTCTGCTCCTGTGTCTTTCCTTTCAAATTGATACTTGAGATTTCCCTTAAGAAAATCACCATAAGAAAAAGAGTAAAACATTATGTTTTCTCTATAGAGTAAAACTAGCATTTCAGCCTGTCTCCAAGCTGTTGGTGGAGATAAATTCCTTTTGAAGTCCATTTCAGAAACAAGAGGGGTGCTACATTTTAACTAGCAGCCTGAAATGTTACCATCCCATTTAGATTGGAATCTGTGGTTCAAAAATATTGTTTCCCTTTTGTACTTTTTACCTCTAACACTACTTGTAATTTTAAAATTGTGCCAATTAATCAGGTAGCAATCCTATACCCATGCTGATTAACTAATTGCTTATTCTTATTTGATATAAATTCAAGTATTGGAACTTGATGTTAACAAGGGGTTAAAATGATTAAAAATTAATTTAAAAGATGCCTATTTCGTGCCACTGTGGACAATTCTAGAGTATGGTAAGTAGAAATGGGTACACAGGTAACTTTGTGCCCTGCATTTTTCTAAATCTAGTTATACATATTGTATTATATTCTTTAAGATTACTTATTATTTTCAGTATGGTACCTTAACTTCTACTTTTAATTCATCACCACCTCACCACCAAATGGCTAGTTGTTTCTGCCTTTTTTCTTCCGGTTCTATCAGTTTTTGTTTTGAGACAAGGAATAACAGTTCTCAGTGAGTAATGAAGGACAGACCTGGTTCTCCTTTATGGAATGATATTTTTATGAAAATTCTCATTTTTCTTTTTTTTTTTTTTTGTCCCAGGGATGAACTCAGGGCCTTGTAGGAAAGCACTCTAACCACTGAGCTAAATCTCCAGCTTGTTCATCTTTTTTTTTAAACTGAGATTAAAGAGGCATCTTTATTCATATAATTTTTAATAACTAGTCTTAACAATCTCCTAACTATGGGGAACTTAAGGCTGG
The DNA here is from genome assembly GCA_004026905.1 of Hystrix cristata. NCBI lineage: Eukaryota > Metazoa > Chordata > Mammalia > Rodentia > Hystricidae > Hystrix > Hystrix cristata. The sequence continues at coordinate 17,620 of PVJO010008085.1, read as the reverse complement.
GTTGAGCATTTAACCCTGATTCCTTAAAGTTATCGGTAAGTGGGTAAATGACTTGCTGTAGTCCTGGTGGGTGTAAACACCTGGTTGGTGGCCAGCATTACTGTCTTTGCTCTCTGTAATTATTTCAGGATTTTCTCAGTGCTGTAGAGGCAAAAGAAGCTCTTGAAAGGGAAGTTAAGATCTTCCAAGAAAGGTTGCTTGCTGGCCAGCGGGCTTGGGATGCCTCAAAGCAGGAGCTGAGCCTCCTGAAGAAAAGCTCTGAAGAGTTGGAGAAGAATTTGAAGGCCAGTCGGGACACAGCTGCGGCCTCACAAAGCCAGAACTCCTCATTCAGGGAGAAAATCGCAGCCCTCCTTAGAGGCAGATTGAGCACAACTGGGCCCACAGAGAACGCCATTTTGGAGAAGATTCGAGAAATGAGCAGCCAGGAAGACAGCAGGAAAAGGGTGAGTGGGTGATGGCTGCTTACAAGCTTTCTCAAAATAGTGAGAAAAGTCCACAGGGACTTTAGCTCAGGTCCACAAGTGATTTATCTGAATTAGTTAAAAGTGTAATTAAATGTGGTTGTGTTGCTGGCAGCTCAAGTTCATCCATTTATTGCTGACCAAATGCAAAGAGGCCATTTATTTTGGTGAAAAGAAAAGAGGCTTTAACCAAAACTGGCTCTGAGGGGATGGAGGGGCCTCATTTGCCTCAAATCGCCATCCTCCATGTCCAGGTGTGCAGGGTCTTTTTTGGAGGGCAGCAGGAATACGATGAGGCCATAGACTGCTCCAGGCTTGCTCATCTGTCTTGGACCCCACGTAGGGGCAGCACCTATATATTCTTTCTGTTTATCAAGGCTGAGATGAAGGCGTGGTGGTTAGGTGCTCTGCTCGAGGAAGTCTGGAGAAGTTGCTCTCCGGGTGCTGACATCTGTGCATTCCTCCAGGCTAAGGAGAGAAGGGGCATCACGAAGTTCATGTCGACACTCCCCTTAGGGCTGCATCGCTGGCTCTGCGCGCCATCCTTAGGAAGGCCTGAGAGGCACGCAAGCCGCGGCCGGCCCAGGGGGGCGTCCTGGAGTCACAACTACCCGCCGAATCCATCTGTGCTGCACGCCGGCTCACGCAGCGCGAGTGTGGGCAGCCTCTTCAGAGCCCGGCTCCCGAGGGTGCGTGCCCCCCTCTCAGGGGCCGCCCGAGACCCACAGCCCCTTACCGGACACCTTTGGGGATTCAGAATTCTTCAGGGTTGGGAAAGGCAAGGCAGAAGGACAGACAGAAGCACGGGGCTCTGCGCTGCACCCCGACACGGCCAAGGTCACGGCGCTGCGACGGCCCGGGGCAGCTGCAGGGCGGAGGGGTGGAAACTACCCTCAGGACAGAGTGTAGCTTCATGTCCCATTTGGTCAGGGTCTGCGGCTCCGGAGGGTCAGGCCAGGCCAGGCTGTGTCAGTAAACGACTTACAGAAACGCCTGGATTTGGAATTACAGGCAAAGGGTTCTAGACCTGCAGCTCCAGCTGCCTCCTAAGGTCATAATGAGCATTAAACAGAAAAACTTGTAGTGAAGTCCTTAACACACTGTCTGGCAAATCACAACAATGTAATTAGCTATTGTTGCTCCTGTGTCCTCTTTCTCCTCCTCCCTTTTTCTCCTCTTTGCCTAATATATTCCTGCTTAGGAGAGTCTTTTAGGACTCTCCTCAACAAGCGAAGAAAAAAGGTTTAATGCACATATATGGTGGAAGTGTATCATTTAATTTTGTCATTCATACTACTAACAATTCTCGCTTTTTTTTTTTTTTTAAAGACAGGGCCTTGCTATGTAGTCCAGGCTGACCTCAAATTCACAAGGATCTTCTTGCCTCAGCCTCCTGAGTGCTGAGATTATAGCCAGGTGCCACCATGCCTGGCTAACAATTCACATTTTCTATAAATTGTTATTAGAGCTGATGTCAGGATGGACTACTTAAATGATCATCACACTCACTTGACCAAAGCCCTAATTAAAGAGGTTTCAGAGTAAATTCTGTCCAACTTCATGCGCCATTCCATGTGACTATTTCTTCTATTCCTGTCATGCTCATTCAAAAGGAGAACACACTCTGATCACTGATTCGGATCTTAGGGTCGTACCCTTTGACATCTCCCCATTTTCTCTCCCGCACACTCTGCCTTTGGGAACCACTGTTTTGTTTTCTCCTTATGTTTGACCCTGCCCTACTTTTAAAAAGATTATGCATATAAGTGTTATTTTTCTTTCTCTGTCTGGTATTAGGATACTAACTTCTAGGTCCATCTTTGTAGGGCCAAAATGAGAACTTTGGAAGATAATAGTATATGAATTTGTTCCAATATGGTAACCATTTTACTATATATGAATCTTATAACATCACTATGTATACTTTAAATATACACAATAAAAATTTATTTGAAAAGACAAAGTTCAGGACTACATTTGTAAATTTTCTTTATGATCAAAATATTTAACCCCCCGTCCTTTTTTTTTTTTGAGACAAGTTCTCCCTCTGTAGCTCAGGCTGGGTTTAAACTCACAGCGATCCTCCTGCCTCAGCCTCCTGCGTGCTGGGATTACAGGCGTGTGCCTTCATGCCTGTCTCTTCAATTCCCTTTAAAAACTTTCCCAAAACTCAAAGATGCTCCTCAAATGGCAACCTTGAGCTCCTTGGCCAAGCACAGAATTTTCTTTGGATGTACAATGTTGACACACAGCGTGCTCCATAGCTGATGTCCCTGTAATGTGCTGGCTCTCTGGAATCAACTCCGTTGTTCTTGACTCATTCCACACAGAGGTACTTGATTGAGGAGGGAAATTGTTTACAGGATTGAGAACAGCCTTATTAAATTATTTATGTCAAAGGGCATTAGATGTACTTCCGTCCCTAAGGGGTTTCTTTTTTATTTCTTTGCCATTTATTTTATTGCTTCCTCTTCGCATTTCCGAGTTTTTTCCTAACACAATTTTAATTCCACCGTGTGGAGCATGGCCTACACTTGTCAGCATGATGTATATGTTTATTTTCGAAAGGAAAATTGTGCAAATTGGTTAAGCTGAATATGCCTTCTCCCGTTCCCCATAAAAATTAGAATGATTCAGAATCTTTTTAGTGCTTTTGTCTGCCTTTCGTACCCTATAATTTTTCTCAATAGCTGCTCTTCCTATTTAAAAGCCTGAAATCAAGCATATAGCTGCTGTCTTGTGTGACTCATCTTCAAGTGAAATCAGGAGAAAATGGATTTTGTATATTATCTTAGAAATGTTTGGGAAGAACAGGAGCTTTACAAATTGATGACTCTGTTTGTTGAGGAGGCTGCATCCCCCTGCCAGCTGCTGAGACTGTACACTCAGCCTACACCGAGCAGCACTGGCAGGGCGGCCCAGTGGTGCAGGCCAGCCTCCTGCTCTCCCCTCACACCCACTCCACCCTGCTCGGTGGTGTTTCTCTTGTCCACCCCTTTGCCAGCCCCTTTCCCCTCCCAGGTTTGCAATTCTCGCCCACACTTGAGTAAGTGACTCCAGGAGGTCATTTCCACTTGTTCCTTGCATTTCTGCTTCTGGCAAAATTTAATTTTCTTTTTAAAAGCTTTACTATATCTGAGAGCAGGATCCCTCAGCCTGGGCCCTGTTGACATTTTTGGATGGCTTGGTCTTTAGTTGTGGAGCTGGCCTGTGCGTTGTATGGTGTTTAGCAGCATTCTTGTCCTCTACCCACTAGGTATCCGTGGCATTCCTCCCCTCTAATTTTCAACAGCCATAGATATCTCCAGATATCGCCAAGTGTCCCTCGGGGCAAAGTCACCCCCAGTTTAAAACCACTGCCTCAGAGGAGTGTTCTACAGCCAGATTCCCAGCAATCTTTTTTTTTTTTTAAGTTTATAGTTTGTTAGCACACGTGCATAGTACATGATGTTTTCATTCCTTTTGGAAGTTGGTACATTACATGTCTTAATGCCTTTTTTCATCCTGTACGCCCTCCTTCCCCTTTGGGGATCTATCTCCCTACTTACTATTATGTATCTTTCATTTTCCTCTTTCTTTTTCCTCTGGGGTTCCATGTAAGAGTTAACAATGTGATATTTAAGCTTGTGTGTCTGATTTAGTTCACTTAACATTATGGTCCTCGCAATCTTGCATGAGTTTTTAGATGTTATTTAGCCTTGGAATTTGAGGTCACTGTAACAGGTGTCTATAAAATAATAACGTCTTGCACAATGGCAGAAAGTTACCACGATTTTAGATTTTCTTTAGAATTTTGAAGTAAACTTTCCCCTACTTTAAGGTGTCTAACTAACCAACCATCTGGATGAGAATTGATTTTGAAATAGAGAGAACATGACCTTGGTACACTTCTTGTGCTTTCCTAAATTTTATGCACACACACACACACACATGCACGGATGCACTCCACTTCTGGTATTGGGGGTTGAACCCAGGGCCTCACAGCCTCACACATGCTAGGTAAGTGCTGTACCTCTGAGCTACACTCCAGCCCTTTCTATTTTATTTAGAGATAGAATCTTGCTAAATTGCCCAGCCTGGCCTTGAACTTGCGATCTGCCTGCCTCCACCTCCCAAGTAGCTGGGATTACAGGTATGTGCCACTGTGCCTGGATTCATTTCTGAAATTAAAGATAAATTCATGCAATCTCATGCATGTTGACCTGAATGGACAGCCTGTTTGTCTGCTTTAGGCACACCAGGTCTTTACTTCCTTCACTGGAAAGTTTCTTATTCTGGAAGCTCTGTGGGAGCTTTGGGGACCCAGCTTGGTGGTCTGCAAAACCTGAAATGGACTCCATGACCTCCTAGTCCCCCTTCTGATCTCAGAGCATTGTCATCCTTCTCCTGCTTTGTCATTAATCCTGCCACCTACTGAAACAAGCATTTCTCCAGAAGGGGCAGCAGACTCTACTGATGTTTCATTGCACAAAATCATGTCCCAGGTCACCCCTGGTTACATGAGTATCTGGGAGAGTGAACAGTAGGGCTTTAGCTTCCCCAGCCTCTTGAGTGGTATTAGTTAACTAGGACTTTGGCGATGAAGTGCCACTTGTTGTGTGCATAAGCAGTGGATGTTTCTGGAAGTTAGAAATCTGAAATCAAAGCGTTGGAAGGTTGGTTCCTTCTGAAAGCTATGAAGAGTGCTCTATTCCATGCTTAGCACCCCACTGCTGGTGGTCTCAGGCATGCCTGGTCTTACGGGTACCGTCCATCTGCCTTTGTGTCCAAATTTTCCCTTTTCACTAGGATGCTGGTCAAATTGAATTAGAGCCCACACTAATGATCTCATTTTAACTTGATTACCTCTGTAAAGACCTTATTTCTAAACACGATCACATTCTCGAAGTATGAGGTGTTTCAACATTTCTTTTCTGGGGTTGCCTAGCTCTGCCCCTCACAGAAGTTGTCATGAACTGAGGAGGAAGAGAAGGGGCAGCCAGTCAGCACTGTGGGCTCCACCTACCTGGAAAAAGAGAGGGGAATGTGGTTGACGGTAAGTGCCTGCATCTGGGACTTGTATAGCTTTCCTAAGTGAAAGTCAAAACCTGGATAATCAGAAAAGAGCTGTTTATGCCCCACAGTCACTCGTCCTCAGGTGACTGGGAAGATCTTTGTCATCATGGAACTCCTCTGCTTCTGTTTGGTTTGATCTTACACAAAATGCTTCTCTGGGGAAATCAGCAAGTCCTTGTCCCTGGTAGGTGCGGGAACTCTGTTAGGACATTGGTCCCCAAACTTCACAGTTTATGGCCACAGCAGGGTTTGCTGTAGTGCCCCCCCTTTCTTTTTTTCCACCAAGAACATGTATTGGTACATTGTATACATAATGATCATAATCAACATGGTTATTTTGTACCTATACATGATATATCTTGGCTTTCTCCCCTCTTCCCCTCCCCTCCTTTCTATTCACCCACTCCTCTCTATTTGCAACAAGTTGTAGCGCCTTTTTGGTTGAAAAAATTGAGGTCTGATTCTGTCCTACATCTCCAGTGTGGAAATCCAGTGTGCATATTGTCCTCCAGAATGTCGGGTGTATATTAACAGATGAAATTAAGAAAAAAAGAATGAAAGGTAAGCTTATTGATGCCCGAGACTCTGTGGTGTGAAAAACAACACACGTTTACACTTGTGGTGGGCACATGTTCGTTCTTTCAGGCACCGATCTTCAATGTTCTCAAGAACAGAGTCAGATGGGAATGTTAATGGATTCAAATACATTTATGTAACTGTAGCTCTGAACAAACCTGGTGGTGACACATAAATAAGCTTAGGAAGCTGAGCTCTGTGATGGGGTAGGGAGGTTCTTAGATTTTTGCTCCTCTCTGGAATCCAGAATCTCTTTTTTTGTTGTTAATTTTAAAAAATTGTATTAGCACATGTTTGCAGTACGTACATAATAATTATAGTCTTTGTGGGGAGTTGGTATGTGTACATAAAACATCTTAATTCTTTTTTACTTCCTTTTCCCCTTCTCTCCCTTCCCACTCCCTCCTACTCTTGGTCTCCTTCCCATTTGCAAAATATCTATCTCTGTATCGTCTTTTATTTTGCTCTTTAAATTTCTACCCTTTGGGTTTCTCATAGAAGAGAAACCATACCATATTTAAGCTTGTGCATCTGATTTATTTTACTTAGCGTTATGGTCTGAAGGTGCATCCGTTTTCCTACAAATGACTCAGCTTTATTCCTCGTTAGTACTCCATGGTGTACATATACCACACTTTTCATCCATCTTTCATGGACATATAAGGAGCTTCCAAGATTTAGCTGCTATGAGTTGTGCTGCTGCAGGACTCCAGAATCTTGGCGTGGTAGTTGGACAGATTTTGCATAGTCCCACTGTTGACATCTCAGTGATGTTAAGTGTTATACTTGTGGGGTCTTCAAGGCTCCTTGGAATACTCTTGGGTCCACACGGGGTGAATATACAGGTGTGATCCTCTGAAGTTTGATTCAAGCTTGTTTTTCCTTCTTGTGTACTTTGTGGAAATAGTTCTAGGTGACACAAATACCCTTGAAAACCGTTTGAGAAACACAGCTCAGGACAATTTCTGCAAGGTTCTTGGGGGAAAGAGCAGGTTCGTGGCTGAGCCTGTTCTCTGGGCCAGTGACGCTGATCACAGGCCTGGAAATGTTTTACTAGACTTCAGTAGGGCTTGCGCAGGTTTGCAGTTAATGCAGTAGACATGCCGTGCTTAGCCTGGCACAGCATACAAGGTGACTTGCAGGAAGAGAAGGACCAAGGTCCGAAGGTGCTGCCAGTTTGCTAAAATGATCTAAGCTGGCTCATCTGGTCATCTGTGAGTCTCAGAGAGGTCTATTACTTGCTTCAAGTGACACGCTGGCGAGCAGAACGGTTGGGACTCAGCAGGGTTGTGTGATCCACAGCGCCTGCCCCACATCAAGATGTCTGCCAGCCTCGTCATCGCTCCCTCTGTCTGACTTACGGCCCTTGCCCAGTGTCATCTTCAGCTTGGAGCCCTGCTGATGGCGTCTGGGGAAGGCTGCGCTTTCCTCCCATGAATTGCAGCGTGCTCACAGGGCCAGGCTCCCTCTCCCCAGCGTGCTCTCTGCCAGTTTCATTTTCTTGGCCGGGTCATGGGGTGGGGGTGGAGGGGAGCTAGGACAAGTGTTGATGGCTCTTCGGAGGAAGCTCTCTCCCCCTCTGGAGGCCAGTGTGAAGCCACATCTCCCGTTCTGCAAAACCAGGCGTTAAACCTTGAGCAACATGAAGCAGCCCCCTGGGGCGACAGCGTCTGTGGACCTTGCCGCGTGGCCATTTTCCTGCAGTTGCCTTGTTGTGTCTCTCCCAGAAAACCCACCATTTCTCTTGCCTGAGGGCAGATCTACTGTGAGTAAAAACCAAGAGTAGAAAATGTGAAATGTAATTCCTTGAATGTGGCCCTAAACAGCTTGCTGTCAAATATCCGATTTTAAACTTTTGTGGAAGTGTGGAATTAGCTGGGGGTGGTGTTACACACCTATAATCCTAGCACTCTGGGAGGCCGAGGCAGGAAGATTGCAAATTCCAGTCCAGCCTGGGCAGTTTAGTGACTCAGTGAGACCCTGTCTCAAAATAAATAAATCAATAAAAACTCAGTATAAAGGCTCTGGGTGCAATTCCTACTACACACACACACACACACACACACACACACACACAATTATGGGCCAGAAACCCTGAAAACCACAAAAGCATAAGATTAGAGAGTTTAGAGCTCATACAGTCTAACCTTTCCTGTATATCCTTTCAATTCATGCTGTAACATTCTTAACAAACAGTTGACCAAATCTCTAGTGACTGGGACTCCATTACCTACCGAATGGTGTCTTCAAACAGCCTTAATCTTTCAAAAGATTTTCCTTTCCTATAAAGGAAGGCAAATGCTTTGAGTTACACTCCTAGACCTCAGGATGGATTCTTAATGCAGCATTAAAATGTTAATTAAGAATTTTAAATGGCACTAGAAGGTGCTTAAACAACCAGATAGAAACAAAGACAGAATGTTGCATATGTAATATAATTTCATCTATATTTTAACAATGCATAACAAACTATTTTAAAATATTAATATGTGTTGCCTATGGGTAGTGCTGTCATAGGGGAATTTTTTTGCTTCTTTATACTTTCTTGTCCTCAATATTTTATCGTGGGGATGTATTACTATTGTTATTACAGGGACTGGGGAAAATTTTTCCCTTAAATAGATGTGAAATTCCTCCTCTGATTTATACCTGTTTTGGTCCTCAATGGAAGCCTCCAGGGTGACTCAGATGAAGCATTATTGTTCTTTCATATAGTAGCTTCTCAAAAAAACTAAAGCACTTTGACTATCTTTTTGTCTTTAAGCCTGGTTGTTTATAGGTAGGCAAACAGAAGATATTTTGTTTTTTAAAATTTAGATTGTAAAAAGACTGAAACAGTCAAGATGTTTAACCCTACAGAATGGTGTCATAGTAGTATGTAAGTATCTGCTACTTTTTCCCTTTCTTCTTCTGGAATAAACCGTCAAAAGAAACAAGTTTATCACCTCACGTGTGCTGGTTTTATTGAGTTCAACATTTGGTGGGAGCTGGGCTTAAAAAAATCAGATTGAAAATCTGAAAGTGTACTTGAGGTCTTTAGTACACTTATGCTCTTGGTTTAAGTTGACGGGACAGTTCTGACGTAGAGAGGGACTCCTGGGAAGGGTGGAAATACTGGACATCTTTTTTGGACGGGAGTCTTAGGGGACTTTAGCAGTAGCATCCCCACCCTGCGTTTGATTTTATGGGGCAGGAGAGGAGTCATGAGTCAGAGTTTCCTGTCTACTTGTAAATGGCCACCAACTCTCTTTGGAGTGACCATACTGCAGAGATTTTGACCTTTCAAATGATAAAAATCACTAGATAGCTACGTCCTGTAGAGTCGGCAACATTGGAATGTAGGGCATGAATAACCGATACTCAATGCAAGGTTGAAAAAATATATTTCTGCACTTGAATTACCCATAAGGTTATCAAGATCAACTCACTGTATGATCTTTAATCAACTGTGTGTGGTGAAGGAGTTTTTGTAGCAAATGATTCCTTTGTAGATTGTGATTTTTGTTGATTTTTGAACCAACTAAGCATTGAAACTCTTAAGTTAATGACAGTTTTGGAGGTAAGTAAATTTTATCTATGAATATTTATCAATTAGCCTGTTGAAGGATTTATATAAAAATAAAAATATCAGTCAAAAACATTTTATTAGACAATGAATGTAGGTCTATTTCAAACAGAGGCAAATACGGTTACCAATGACCTATTTTTATTTAATTTTTACAAAGAATATGGAAGTGAGTGTGAGAAATAGTTATGCTACTTGGGCTAAGCACTAGATTTTAACACTTTGTTGCATCTGAAATAAGGCTTATCCTTGTTCTGTGCCTTCATTTCCAGATAGTCTCCCAGCTTGAATCCCAAGTATCTGAGCTTGTTGAACAGTTGGGAAATGAGTCTGAGTCTCACCAGAAAACTCTACAGAGGGCCCACAAAGCAGAAAACAAGTTGGAGGCTCTTCAGGGCCAGCTGACAGACCTGGAGGGAGAACTGATTTCTGGAGATGTTTTGAGAGACAACTTGAATTTTGAGAAACAAAAAGTAAGAACCTTTCCCAAGGGTGGAAACATCTGGGTCATCTAGAACTTGACTTGAGAATGTTTTGAGTGTTGCAGTACTCACACTGACTGTATCTTGGGTCATGAAGAAATTTCAAGGAACAATAAGTCTCTTCCTACTGTTTGAAGCTTCCTTGATTCCCATTGATTCCATTAATAAAGTTGATAGATATAGAGTTAGTCAGCTTTTCATTGCTGTGATCAGATACCTGAGAAAAACAATCTGAAGGTGGAAAGATTTATTGTGGCTCATGGTTTCAGAGGTTTCAGTTCATGGTTAGCTGGCTCCATTGCTTTCAGTCCTGCAGAGAGGGAGGAACATCATGGTGGAGGGGTGTGGTGGAGGAAAGCTGCTCACCTCATGGCAGCCAAGAAGCAGGAAAAAAAAGAAAGAGAAGAAAGGGCTGGTGATAAGATTTAGTCCCCGAGGTCACACCCCATGATCCACTTCCTTCATCTAAATCCATCTCCTGTTTCCATTGCCTTTCCCCACATGCCACTGAATTATGATCTCATCCATGGATTAAGAGGAGAGCTCCAGGATCCCATCACCTCCTGAAGCACAGCAGAAACCAATCCTTTTGGGGGGCTTAATTGGACCCCAAGTGTAATAGGTATTTATTGAGTACTCACTATATATATGCCCTGAAGATCTGAGAGGCTAAATTATGAATAGTTTATTGTTTCTGGTCTCAAAAGCTTCATATAGGGGAAACAGCTATTCAGATTATTTGCTGTACTACAGACTCTATGCGTTATAAGAGCTGTATTGCATTAATAAGGCATTGTAGGTACTTCTGGATAAAGAAATGATTTCACAGATGAAAAGATAATTAGGTTGATCCTTGAAGGACAAGGTGAGAAGGGGTGGATGCCACGGGGGAAATGGTTTCGACAAGGGCACGCAATCTTGAAGCGCTTTATTCAGAGAAAGTAGAGCTCTTAATTCCATATGGCCATATATGGCATTCTTAGTGGGATGATGGCAACAGAGAACACTGAAATGGCTTGCATCCTGGAGCCTGAGTGTTCATTTTAGAATACAAAATGTGACAAATGATTATGAGCATCACTTAGTCACACACTGCCTGATGACGTTTCAATCAGTGATGAACCACATATGTGACGTGGTCCTGTAAGATTATATTGCCTGCTGCTATTGTAGCCAACTGAATTTATGAAAAGTGCACTCAATGATGTTCATTCGATGATGAAATTGTCTAACGATGTAGAGCATCCACATGACTGTATTTCAAGAAAGATGTGATGGCACTACAAGGCTGAGATTGTGGCATAGAGACCCTTAGAAAGGAGGGTACCACCAACCCAGTGGGAGAGGAGAGGAGAGGAGGCGCCGCCCTGAGTGCAGGCAGATTCCTGTGACCTCTGGGGCATGAGTTTGTAGAGTGGAGAAGGGGAGCCTGGTTGCTCTGGGTTGAGGGTTTAGGGAAGTGGGAGGGGTTCAGGCTCACAGGCAGACCGCTGTGAAATCTAGACATCAAAAAGGCACGAAGGGGGTTGGGGATTTAGGTCAGTGGTTAGAGTGTTAGAGTGCTTGCCTTGAAAGCACAAGGCTCTGAGTTCAATCCCCAACACCTAAAAAAAAAAAAAAAAAAAAAAAAAAAAAAAAAAAAAAAAAAAAAAAAAAAAAAGAAGCACGAAGTAGCAACTTAACAAATAGGGTCAGGGAAAGCTTCTGGTGAGCCGGCCGAGGAGACGAGGGCTTGTGGGTTGCAAGTCTGTGGGATGGAGGGTAGGAAGAGAAAAAGAGACAAATGGGATTGAGAACATAGGTGCAGAATTTGGCATGAAAAATACACTTAGATTAAAAAAAATCCATAGTCTTGGAACTCACTTATTTTTATTCTTCTGGTCTTAAAAATAACTGAGGAAGCATCACGCTGCACCGAGTATTGGGCATGCAGAGCTGCAGGAAAAGCGCCTGGGAATTGGCCCAGCGGCTGAGACAGCAGACCAGGGCACGCCTAGTCTTGCTAGTGCTGCCTGGAGACGGGTGTAGAGTGCGACAAGGATTGGGGAAAAGGACTAACGGCCCCTCTCTGAGTCCGGCGTGTGAGGAGAGGAGGCCCATCACAGAAGTGGTGGTAGTTGACAGGGGCCTTAAAACAGGAGCAGGAGCAGGTCAGGCAGCAGAGGCAGGAAGGAAGACAGGTGGAGGGAATGGCCTGAACAAAGAAAGAATGCAGGTTGATGAGACAGCCCAGAAAGCAAATGAGACGCAAGGAGATGGAGCCCGACGCTGTGCTGAGGCCAGAAGTGTGGCATAGCAACTGAGCTGGTAGGAATAACGGAGCGAGGTCAGGTGGACTACTGTGGTTTCCCCCTCTCTGTAGTGGAAGCCATAGAAGGGTTTTGAGTATAAGAAAGTTTTCTGCTCCGAAAATAGGTGGACTCAGTGGGCCTGCAGGCCAGAGATGGGGAGCCCTGCTGGTCTACTTCAGAAGATAATAAAGGTGTAGGCCGAGTAGTGGTTTTGTGAACGATGTTAGGGAATAGATTTAAGAAGTAGGGGAGGGTGGAGTTTTTCTTTCTATTGTATATTGAAAAGGTGTGTTGGGTCAGAGTTTTGATTTTGAAAAGAAATATTGTACTTGAGTGTAACATGGTGGTTTGGACAGCCCCACCCAGACGTTCCCCGAAGACCTAGATGTGTTCAGTCTGCGATGACCTGTCCTCATCTTTGCCCTTCCTGCTTCAGTGATGGTGGCATCCTGCCTCCACTTGCCTGAGCCTTCCCTACCTCTTCCCCTCCTGTAACCTGTGCCTTAGTGCTGCCTGTCCCGTCTCCTGTCTGTATCTACATCCACCCCGTGTCTAGATCTGCTCTGAGAGCTGTCTAACTTATGTGGACTCCGGGCACAACCTTTTGCTGGGCCTCCTTGCTGTGCGCACCATGCCCAAGACTTGCTCTTCACTGCTGCCAGGGAGGTCTGACCTCTTCCTCCTTTTCAGGGTCAAGTTCCGATTCCCCTTGTTATGCCCTTACATTGGGCATGCTGGCTAGTCCTCCTCCCACCTCTGCTCTCCCCTAACTTCTCTCTAGCCAATGCGGACAAACTTAGATTTCAGGGACTGACTGGATGCTGGCCGGGTGTGTGGTCAGTGCCCTGAGCCTAAAGACACCCACATTCCGATTTGAGGCAGCGCTTCTCTGGTCTCGCTGGCCTCTCCTCCTGCACAGAGCTCCTCCCCTGACAGAATGTTCTCCTCCCACCTGGCAATAGCCACCTCTGCGAGGTGCGGCACAGATGCCACTTGGCCTGACAGTCCTCCCCGAGACACTCAGCTTTCTGTGCGCGGTCCCCAAGCGGCAAGTGCTTGCTTCTGTCACAGTACTTTTTTGATGGTCTTGGGGACTGATCCTGTACTGAGCTATGTCTCCAGCCCTTTTTATTTTTAATTTTTGAAACAGGGACTTGCTACGTCGCCAAATTGCCCAGTCTAGGCTTCAATTTATGATCTTCCTGCCCCAGTCTCCTAGAGTGGTGAGATTACAGGTGTACAGGTGTGTGCTGCCATGCCCAGCTTTTTGCAGCACTTTTCATCCATGGTGATTTATCCCTAGCTTACTGAGGTTAAGGAAAATCTTTTTTTTTTTTTTTTTTGTGCTGGTGATTGAACTCAGGGCCCTGTGCTTACTAGGCAAGCACTCTACCATGTGAGCTATATGCCCAGCCCCAGGAAAATCTTTAAAAAAAATTTTTTTTCTGTCTCTCTAGGGTCTAGAGAAAGAGTCAATAAGTATTATTTGAATTATAGAAAAATAAATCAGAGGCGAGAATTTCAGGTGGATTGGTTTTTCTTCCTTTCTTTCCATATAAACGAATCGTTAATTTTAATTGGGATTATGCCAAAATAACTCCCAGTTACGAAAGCACATTACATAAGCTAATTCTGTCTGCAGTGACTTTTCTGCAGATAATTGCGTATGAAACGCACCTCCTAGCAAGGGCAGTTGTCGTGTAAAATTGAAAAACAAAGTTGTGTGGAGATTAAATACTAAATGTGGGTAATTGAGGCCAGCACAAAATAGAGTAGAAGGCTCCATTTTTTTTAATTCATGCTAAACTGTGATTCATCTGAACAAAATATGCAGTCATCCTTTGCTTCTGTGAAGTTAAAGGCTCCTAGCAGCGGTGATCTGAGGTATAGTTAAGAGCCTTGAAGTAGGCTCTTTCTCTGCGGGGGCTTGGCTTGCTCATATGCAAAGTGGATGGGTCACATGTACAAACACGGGAAAAGGGCTCTTCTAGCTTCATATAAAAGGCACCAACTATTATGTAAAACACAAGCAATAGCAGCTAAGTCACTTCCATACACTAACGAGGAATTAAAAATTCCGGAAGGAGAGCTGGCACAGCATTAAGAGGCGATAACCTGATGATGCAGAGACAAAAGCAACCTGTGCCACTGAGGCACGATGTAACATGGCGTATTTGTAACGATAGTGACTTATAGACAAGAGATTAAATTGTATTTATATGGATGCTATTTAACAAAATTGGAAAATACACGCTTACAGATAATTTCATCCTGCCGACTGAAATCTAGATCCAGGCTCTGAGCTGATATGCTTAAACCCGCAGGAAATTATGCTTATTTAAACATTTAATTGCCTGCAAATGCCAGATGGATGAGAAGTTATTGTAATGAGAAGAAAACATCAAAGAATCCAAACTGTGCAATTATGATATAGAGAGCTCATTGATTGATTGGCTCATCTAACAAGCACTTGATAAGCATTATTCTGTGTCGGGGCACAGCCGGATAAGCTGCGGCAACCCGGCAGAGGAAGCGACTCTAGCTGTGAAAGGATGGACCTTGCTTCTTTCACAGAACTCTATTTCAGGATGTTGTTCATTTAACATTGATGCATTAAACACTTCCCCCCAGTGTTGAGGATAGGGCCCAGGGCCTCATGCATGTTAGGCAATTGTTCTACCACTGAACTGTAGCCCAAGCCCTTTTAATTTTATTGAGTTAACTTGAGACGAGGTCTCATTAAGTTGCCTGAATTGGTCTTGATATTAGGATCCTCCTGGCTCAGCCTTCTGAGTAGCTGGGATTACAGGTGTGTGCCCCTGTGCAATTACGATTAAATACTTCTGAAGATTTTTTGACAGCATTTTAACGTGAATAAAACCTCCAAAATGTTGTCCAGATTTTGTGAGTATGGAAAGTTTTGTTTCGTTTTTGTCTCTGTGGTGCAAGAAGAGTTAAGTGGTAACTGATTGAGCGCCCTGTTCCACCTTTGAGGCCAGGGCCTAGTTGGGTGAGCAAAACTTCTACGTAAGTGCACGGATGGGCGGGTGCCGGGTGCCGGGTCAGCCTGGGAGTATCGGGGCCGCAGCACCATGTTGCCAAAGCAGAGATGAGGATGTGACTGGGGGTGGCTGAGTTTCCTGCGGCAGGCTTCGGAAGAAGGTTCGTACTGGGTCGAACACCAGGGTCACTGACCCAGACAATCGAGAGCCTCTGGACAAGGAGCAGGGCAGGGAACTGTCAGGGTTGCTCAGAAATTTATCACCAAGGCCTGGGACCAGGCTCTGTGCTGACTTTACAGAGAACCGCCTGTAAGCTTGGGAGAAAGAGGATTCTGGGAGATCCACAGTAACTTTACTCTTGTGTCCCATTTTCATTTTTGTTCCTGGGTTTAGTATCTTAAATTCCTGGATCAGCTTTCAGAAAAAATGAAACTGGACCAGATGGCTGCTGAACTTGGCTTTGACATGCGTCTGGATGTAGTTTTAGCTCGCGCAGAACAGCTGGTCCGTCTCGAGAGCAATGCGGTCATCCAAAACAAGACTATTGCCCTCAATTTACAGAGAAAGGTAGGCGTTATTGAAACTTGGTAGTATTGGGAAAAGAAATTGACCCTTACTATATTTAGCAGTGTGGCTAGAAAATACAATGAAACAATATATTAGAATTTCTTTTTTTGTAGTGCTGGGTATTGAACCCAGGGCTTTCACACTGAGCTGCATCCCCAGCCCTTTGTATTCTGAGACAGAGTCTCACCAAATTGCCTAGGCCACACTAAAACTTGCTGTCCTCCTGCCTCAGCCTCCCAGAGTGCAGGGATTTTAGGCACTTGCTGTCGTACATAGCCTTATTCAGAATGAAGGTCTCTATTTCAAGTCTGAAGAGTTAGTAAGTGGCTGTATCACCTAAGGTTATTTTCACTGTGAGTAATAGATGCCCCAAATAATAGTGGCTGAAAGAAGCAGATGTTTTTTCTTCTCCCTACCTGCGGGTTTCTGGAGATTGGCGGCTTAGGGCTGGCATAGCAGCTCTGCTCTGTTCTAGGAAGCAGCCTCATCGCAGCTCATCAATTTCCCATTCCCAGGGTGGTCCTTAGTCTCATGGTTCAAAATGGTGCCTGGAACCACTACATCTGTGTTCCATACAGAAGGTTGGGGGAGAAGGGGATGAAGAGGGATTTAAGGAACATGTCAGAGGTGTCTTTCGAAGACAGCGCCCAGCATTTGCTATGTGACCTTGTATTTTACCCCTAACCAGGATGTGTTCTGATGGCCAAACCTAGAGGCGAAGGAACCCTGCAGATGGAGCTTGGCCATAACTTTGGGAGAAGAGGAGGCTGGGGGGAACCACAGCAGTCTCTGCATTTATATGCTCCATGGCGCTAGCAAGCAGAGAGAGAGAAGGGTTTACTTTTCATTCACTCGAAGAAGCAGTTAGAAACAGTTGAGAGCAAATGAATGAATAGATAAAAAGGATAAAGTATAATTATTAGTTATATAATTATCGGTATTGGGGAAAGAAAAAGGAAAACACAGATGTGTTCTTATAATAGTTCTTAGGAACTGTGGTTGAATTCTAGTAGAGAGGCTGTGTAATGTGTCACGTCTGGGTTCTCAGTCTGGCTCCACCAAGCGAGTTGACTCTGGGCAAAACACTTAGCTCTCTGTCTGTTTCTTATACTGGGACGGTGATGAAACCTACCTCAATGATTGTTAATTTTATTTTTGGGGGCACTGGGGACCAAACTCAGGGCCTTTCACTTGCTAGGCAAGCAGTCTACCACTTGAGCTAAATCCCCAAACCCTGATTGTTAATTTGTTTGTTGTTTTGGTGCTGGGATCGAACTCAGGGCCTCGTGCTTGCAAGGCAAGCACTCTAACCACTGAGCTAAATCCCCAGCCCCTTGTTAATTTTTGATCAACAACATTTTTGAACTCTTGGCTCATAGAAGATGCTGGATTCACATTTAGCCTCTTCCCTGATTTGCCGTATCTGGAGGAATATTTAAGAAAGAAAGCAGACCAACCCAATCAGGGATGTTAAATTGAGCTACAGTTTTTCCAAAGTCCTCCCCAGATAATTGGTTTTCTTAATACCCAATACTATTCCTTCTTAAGAATTATATAATTTTTAAAAGTATCTGGGTATAGAGAACTTACCAATGTAAATTTGCAATACAGTAGAATT